>PISX010022866.1:0-30787 GCA_004024625.1 Mellivora capensis
AAAAAGTCACTTTGTGAGCTTGTGGCTTAGGCCTCCATGGAACAGTGTTGTTCCGCCATTGCCGCACGGTCTCACAAAATCCAACTTGTTTTGAGTGGAATTACCTATTAATATCTTATCTGGCATAGTGCTTCTTGCTGACATAGTGGACAAAGAAGATTTATATGCTAAATTGGTCAGATTATATTTGGGGCTTATAATTTACCATGCAGTAGAAAAATTACTTTTTTTCAGATTAAAAAATAGAGCATAATTACTCTTTCTGAAAAGGAATATGCCAGACTATATTATAAAAACAGGATGATTTATTGACTAGAACGTATGACTGCTGTAAATGATTTGTGTTGGCACCAAGTTTCTTGCCAGTAATGTTTATTTAAGCTTTATCAGACTTGACTAACACCATGTTGGTTTTATTTAACATGGTTTTTCTGGTATTTCTGGTAGTAATGTGTCTCCTGTAGTACCATTTTCTTTATTTTTTTAAGTTATAGGCAAGCAGTAGTTTGCTGATATTTTACACATCTGTGTTTGGGATTATTGAAAGTCAGTCAGTGAGCATTAGAATACCCCAAACAGATCACTGTGTTGCCAGTATATGGACAGTCTTTAGAAAACAGTTTTTTCCTTGAGAATTTTTAAGCATCTCCATGTTTGTCATTATGGGGTATTGTAGCAATTTCCTATCTAGGACTTAACTCATACTAGGGTTTAATATTAAAGTCTATCAGGTTTATTGTTGTTAGTAGTGTATTTAAATTAAGTCCATAAAAAAAAAAGAAGTGCATGAAGATTTTAAATTTATCCTTAAAGATTAGTGTTTAGGGGTTGATCACTACTGGTGTATTGTTTTAGGGATGATACTTTATCTGAAAATGAGTAGGAAAAAACCCAAAACACAGGGTTAGATTTTTGACAGCCTTCCAGTTTCCAGGAATTTTTCAACTCCTAAAATGCGTATTGAGGCCAAACATAGATACATATAGTGTTCTCTAGTTATTTCTAACTCTGCTTCCTGCTGTCACTTTAGCAAGCTTTTGCTTCTTTGTTTTTATTAACCTTTCTGAGGATAGCTTAAAATAGTTCCTTGAATCCTTCAAAAGCCTAGAGAGACTTAAAAAAAGTTCTAGTCAAATAGTTGCCTATATGAAGCTGTTCCCAGATAGGTTCTAAGGTTTGGCCATGTGTTGTCTAACTTATGATTCAGCCTAATTCTCACTCCCATCTGTTTTTAGTCATTCGATAGAAAAGTATTTGATCTATTTAAGCTGGCTCCTTTTTTTGAAACCTGTCCCTTGCATGTCAGAGCTCAAAATCCAGAAATTAATTTGAACCTTCTCTTTGATCAGTCCAGGGTACTCTACTGTTTTTGTATTTCTTTTTTTTTTTTTTAAGATTTTATTTATTTGGGGCGCCTGGGTGGCTCAGTGGGTTAAGGCCTCTGCCTTCGGCTCAGGTCATGATCCCAGGGTTCTGGGATTGAGCCCCGCATCGGGCTCTCTGCTCAGCGGGGAACCTGCTTCCTTCTCTCTCTCTGTCTACCTCTCTGCCTACTTGTGACCTTTATCTGTCAAATGAATAAATAAAATCTTTAAAAAAAGAAAAGACTTTATTTATTTATTTGTCAGAGAGAGAGAGAGAGAGAGCAAGCATGCACAAGCAGGGGAGCAAGCAGAGGGAGAAGCAGTCTCCCTGCTGAGCAGGGACCCCAATGTGGGACTCGATCCCTGGACCCTGGAATTATGACCTGAGCTGAAGGCACATGCTTAACCAACTGAGCCACCCAGGCGTCCTTGTTTGTGTATTTTTTTTTAAAGATTTTTATTATTTACTTATTTGACAGAGAGATCACAAGTGGGCAGAGAGGCAGGCAGAGAGAGAGGGGGAAGCAGGCTCCCTGCTGAGCAGAGAGCCTGATGCGGGGCTCGATCCCAGGACCCTGAGATCATGACCTGAGCCGAAGGCAGAGGCTTAACCCACTGAGCCACCCAGGTGTCTCTGTTTGTGTATTTCTTAAAGCAGTGAGTCTCAAACTGCTTTTGGTCTCAATACCTACCCCTTTATACTCTTCATAACTGTTGGGGACTCCAAAGGACTTTGGTTTGTCTTGGTTATATCTGTTGATATTGGGCATTTTAGAAATAAAAGTGGAGAAACTGAAAAAATACTCACTTTCAAATGACAACATAAATAATTACTATAGTGTCAGAAAAATTGGGGGGCAGGGCTTCAAACCTTTTAATGTCTGATTAATAGAAAACAGCTGGATTCTCATATTTGCTCCTGTATTCAGTCTGTTACAGTATGTTGTTTGGTTGAAGTATGTGAAGATAACCTGGGTTCACACACAGATACTAATAGGAAAAGGAAAGATTTATTTTTAAAGACTTACTTATTTGAGGAGGGAAAGGGCAGACTGAGAGAGTCTTAAAGCAGACTCACTGGTGAGCAGCAAGGTGCTGGATGTGGGACTTGATCCCAAAGCCCATTAGATCATGATATAAGCAGAAACCAAGAGAATGATGCTCAACCGACTGAGCCACCCAGGAGCCCAGGAAATGGAAAGATTGTTTTCAGATAATTGTAGATAATCTTTCTTCTTTGATACTATACCAGAATCCAGAATGGGGTAGTTTCTTAATGGTTGACTGTTGTGTAGAATCTGAAACCACATCTTTGAATTTTTAATACTGTTACATTAAAATGAATTAGCCTATCTCGCTCTTTATTTTTTTATTTTTATTTTTTTTAAGATTTTATTTATTTATTTGACAGACAAAGATCATAAGTAGGCAGAGAGGTTGGCAGATAGAGGAAGAAACAGGCTCCCTGAGGAGCAAAGAGCCCGATGCGGGGCTCGATCCCAGGACCCTGGGATCATGACCTGAGCCCAAGGCAGTGGCTTTCACCCTCTGAGCCACGCAGGCGCCCCCTATCTTGCTCTTTAAATAGATCTTTCATCCATGTATGACTTGAACACCCATGAACCCTCTGAATGGGTCTTAGGAATCTATGGGGTTCCCTGGAGCCCACTCTAAGAACTGCTGTCTTGTAGTACCAAATTGGAAAAATACAGCCCTTTAGTATATGGAAGAACTATAAGCTCTCCAACCATTTTAGTGTCCCTCAAAGGCTGAGTTACTGACCATTTGCACTGGAATTACCCAGGGTGTTTTTTTTAAGTGTAAATTCTTGGGCCCTAAAGCCAAGAAAATCCAGGAGGCATAGGAATCTGTATTTTTCAGGGTGCCCAAGTGAATATGTTAAGGTTGAGAACTATGGAGCTAGCTTAATTAACCTTATTTTTAGAAGACCTAATTTCTTGGGCATCTGACTGGCTCAGTCAGAAGAGCATATTACTCTTGAGTTGTAGCTTGAGCCCCACAATGGGTGTAGAGTTGACTGGAAAAAAAAGGGGGGGGTGCGCCTGGGTGGCTCGGTCGGTTGAGTATCTGACTCTTGGTCATGGCTCAAGTCTTGATCTCTCCATTGTGAGTTTGAGCCCTCTGTTGGGCTCCATGCTGGGTGTGGAGTCTTACTTAAGAAAAAAAAAAAAGAAAAGAAAAGAAAACCTAATTTCAAAAATTTGTAGTCAAATAAAAAGAAATTATTATTAATTCAATTAAATTGAATAGTCACATTATAAAAGTTCTTACTAATGATTAACACATACACTCTGACATTTGTCATAATTGGGATCTCCTAATTATCCATGTATTTTAATTAATAATAGTTATTTATAAATACCAGGAGTTTGCAAACTAAGGCCAGATAGTAAATAAGGCTTTGCAGACATGAGGTCTATTTGTAAGGATTCAACTCTACCATTGTAGCACCTAAGAAGCCATAGACAACATGCAAAGGATAATGATGGCTGTATGCCCATAAAACTTTTTTATGGACTCTAAAATTTGAACGTCATGTAATTTTTATGTGTCATGAAATACTCTTTTTTGTTTTTTCCAACCATTTAAAATGTAAAAACTATTCCATACAAAAAGAGGTGGCAGGCTGGATTTGGCCCACTAACTGAAGTTTGCCAATCCTTGACATATACTGTAACTGGATTATGAATTTAAAAATGATTATAATATTATAATATTATTATAATAAAATATACTTAATGTTGGGCAATGTTGGGCAACCCTCTTGGGTCCCCTGCCTCTTGGAGAGCTTTTTCTATCGCTCAGTAAACTTTACTTCGCCGTCCACCACAAAAAAAAAAAAAAAAAAATTTACACACGCTCTTAATGTTAAAACTATGATCATTATTTAATTTTTCTAGACAAAAAAATGCTCCAAGAATTTGTAGTCCCTCCTGATTCATATTTCTGGACATTCATTTGTATAATAAACATATAATAAATATCTATTATGTATAAATTTTTGGAAGTAACACAATTCAGTTAGAAGTAGTTACACAATAGGCAGGTTATCGTACAACTTTTTTTTTTTAAAGATTTTATTTATTTATTTGGCAGAGATCACAAGTAGGCAGAAGGTAGGCAGAGAGAGAGGAGGAAGCAGCCTCCCCAATGAGCAGAGAGCCCGATGCGGGACTCGATCCCAGGACCCTGGGATCATGACCTGAGCCGAAGGCAGAGGCTTTGACCCACTGAGCCACCCAGGTACCCCTTTATCGTACAACTTTTAGGAGGTTTTGTTTTGTTTTGTTTTTAAAGATTTTATTTATTTGGCAGAGAGAGAAAACACATGCAGGGGGAGCAGCAGGCAGAGGGAGAGGAAGGTTCCCCACTGAGCAAGGATCCTATAGTGGGACTCATCCCAGGAGCCTGCGATCATGACCTGAGCTGAAGGCAGAGTCTTAACGGACTGAGCCACCCAGGTGTCCTTAACTTTTAGGAGTTCTAAAAAGATGTGTTGTCCGTTTTTATATCTTCTTCGAAGTGCGTGAGAATAGGTAACTAGGAGTCAAGTGAGCCTTAACCTCTTGACTCATCATCGTCTATTTTTTTTTCTTACTTTCTACCTCAGTTTTCCAGTCTGTAAGCAAAGTGCTTTACAAAAACTCTGATATAAAGCAGTAAGGCAAGTTAGTTTAAGATTATAGTGATATATGTGCTTTCTGTATAATCCCTTTGGGGCAGTTGGCTTACCTACTAGTGAAATAATATATGCTAAACTGTTTTTATGCTAAGTAATACAGTGGAAAACAAACCCAAAATTTATGAACAGAAATTTCAGTTCCTAAATAATCTACTACCTAGTAAAACTTGAGTCTTCTTTGTTTTCTGAGGTTCACATAATATGCATTATAGTCTCACAGTTCATATGTTTACTGGCATCTTTTCCTTAAATCAATTTTCTAGATGTAATGCAAATCACAGTAACACTGAGTATCCTATGGAGAATAAAATGTTGAGACTGCTGTGGTAGAGATCTTTCGTGTTTGTACTCTTTGCTTAGTAGCAGCTTAATTATCTTCGAGTCTAAAACTTGCTATCCAAAGTTATGTTCTTGGAAGAGAACTGTTTGTATATAATTTCTTTCTTTTTAATATCATAAGGGAATGGAGCCCATAGAGCTCTGTTTGGATGCCTGTCTACATTTTTTAGCTTGTTTATAATTGAACTGAAAGACATTTAGTACCTGCTAAGCTTGGTTTCAGCTCTCTTTATTCTCTCTGTGATGAATGGCTGGAGCAATTTCTAAGTGTTTGATATAAGTAATACTCGTTAGGGAGCATTCATGGGATTCTGAAAATGGGTTCTTGAAGGTAACAAAGGAGGAACTATCTTGAACTGCTTGATTACCCTGTGTATCGATATAAGTTTCCACCATGTCTGTTTCCGTATGAAGCTGCTAGTTTATAATTTTAGAAAGATTTTTTGGTAGTCCAAAAAATGAATTGAATTTGTCAGTTGGTTCTGTTGCTTTGTAGTAGAGAATGAACAGCCTTGCATGATTTTTAAATATACCGTCTAGTGCTTTATAAGAGTGTACCAGATGTGGACCTTTTTTTAACTTGTAGGGTTTTTTTATTAGATTACCCTATATTATTTTTATTTTTTTTAATTTTATTTATTTATTGGACAGAGAGAGAGATCACCAGTAGACAGAGAGGCAGACAGAGAGAGAGGGGGAAGCAGGCTCCCTGCTAAGCAGAGAGCCTGATGCGGGGCTGGATCCCAGGACCCTGAGATAAGGACCTGAGCCGAAGGCAGAGGCTTAACCCACTGAGCCACCCAGGCGCCCCTATTATTTTTATTTTTTTAAAAGCAATCTGTGATCAATGTAGACTTCAGAAAATGCTGAAAGTAGGAAGAAGAAAACAAAATTACCTGGAATACCATTATCCAGAGATAACCATTATTAACATTGGATGCTAATTCCCTTATCTTTTTATATGCTTATTCTTTTTTTTTAAATCCTTTTGTTTTTCTTTTTTTTTTTTTTTAAGATTTCATTTATTTATTTGACAGACAGAGATTATAAGTACGCAAGAGAGGCAGGCAGGGAGAGAGAGGAGGAAGCAGGCTCCCTGCTGAACAGAGAGCCCTATGCGGGGGATACGGGGGCTCTATCCCAGGACCCTGGGATCATGACCTGAGCCGAAAGCAGAGGCTTTAACCCACTGAGCCACCCAGGCACCCCTATATGCTTATTCTTTTGTTTGCTTTTTTTTTTCCTTCCCCCCAGTAGGCTCCATGCCCAATGTGGGGCTTGAACTCATGACCCTGAGATCGAGTCCCGCATCAGGCTCCCAGCTCCACGGGGAGTCTGCTTCTCCCTCTGGCCTTCTCCTCGCTCGTGCTCTCTCTCAAATAAATAAATAAAATCTTAAAAAAAAAAAAAAATAAAGAGTCGTAGAGTCGCATGTTCTACTGACTGAGCC
Source organism: Mellivora capensis (assembly GCA_004024625.1). Taxonomy (NCBI): domain Eukaryota; kingdom Metazoa; phylum Chordata; class Mammalia; order Carnivora; family Mustelidae; genus Mellivora; species Mellivora capensis. The sequence goes on from PISX010022866.1 coordinate 6,857, forward strand.
AGCCAGGCGCCCCTATTTTGTTTGCTTTTTTATAGATTTGGAATTATGGTGCATAGGCAATTTTATATCCTGCTTTTTTCCCTATAGAATATATAGCATTTTCTTATGTCATTAAATAGCTTTCAGAAAATGTTACCTTTTTTTTTTTTTAAGAGTTTATTTATTTATTTGACAGAGATCACAAGTGGGGGGGAGGGAAGCAGACTCCCGACTCCCCGCTAAGCAGAGAGCCCGATGTGGGGCTTGATCCCAGGACCCTGGGATCATGACCTGAGCCAAAGGCAGAGGCTTTAACCCACTGAGCCACCCAGGTGCCCCCAGAAATGTTATCCTTAACTTAAATATAGTCTCTTGTCAAGCAGTATCTTACATTGGTCCATTTTTCTTAAACATTTAATTCCTGTTCTTTTTTTCTTTTGTTATAAATATGACTATGATAAACCTTTTAATATATAAGTGGTCCATGTTTTGGGCTTTAACCCCAGAATAAAGTCCTGAAAAAAGAATGATTTGTTCAAGGGATACAAAACATTTTAAGACAATATAAATATTGCCAGATTGCTTTTCAGAAAGATTGTTCAAATATGTACTCTCAAAAGTCTTATATGAAGGTATAAGAATTTCTTTTTTTTAAAAAGATTTTATTTATTTATTTGACAGAGAAAGGGATAGTGAGAGAGGGAATACAAGCGGGGGTGGAGTGGGAGAGGGAGAAGCAGGCTTCCCTCTGAGCAGGGAACCTGATGTGGGGGCTCAATACCAGGACCCTGGGATCGTGATCAGAGCCCAAGGCAGACACTTAATGAACGACTGAGTCACCCAGACAACCAAAGGTGTAAGAATTTCTGTGGCATTCTTTTTTTTAATGTTTCTTTCTTTTTTTTTTTTTTTTAAGATTTTATTTTATTTCATTTATTTTTTTAAGTAGGCTCCACACCCAATGTGGGGCTTGAACTCAAAACCCCCGAGAGCTTGCAACTCCTTAAACTCACAACCACAGTGGCATGTCTACCTAGGAAGCCAGCTAGGGCCCCCTCTCTGCTGCATTCTTTTATACATGAAAATATATCTTAACAGGTCTGGCCTAGGTTTTGTTTTCAAGGGCCAATGAAGGTTAACTTGACAAATAATCTTCCTTTTCCCCATTTTTTAACACTCTAACCGAAAGCTGTGAAGTCACCTCTGTGCTATTTGGATAAGGAAAGCACGGAGTTGGTTGAGTGTAGTCACATCAAGTGCCTTAGGCACAAAGTAGTTGTATATACTTAAAATATGTCTTAAGAAGAATATGTATTTAAAACATGCCAATTTGTTTAGCTTTAAATACATAAATACCTGTATAGCAGTTGTTTTGTGGACCCAGCTGGCAACTTTATGGAAAAAAAACCAGGAAGATAAATGTAGAATTTCAGCAGAGTATACTTAAATATTGGCTTCATATTAAATCAATAAGTATTTACCAAAAATAAACTGTGTTATGAAAGGAAAGGCTTCCGGAAGTTTTAACGTAACTTGTATTCTATCCCATTCCCATTTTGGTCACAGATAATACAGCCATTTTCTTTTTATTCATGAAACTAAAATAGCCTGCTCATGACCACTAACATATCACCACTTCATTTCTTTCATAGCAGTTATCTGCTATTAATCTGAAATTATTTTGTTTACTTCGTGTTTGTCTCTTCCTTTTAGAGTATAAGCACTGTAAGAGTAGAAACCTTGTCTGTCTCATTCATTGTTGAATTCTGGGGCCTAGAGTGTGGGTAGGCACTGAATTGATGAATTTTAGATTTTTTGCTTTTTGTTTTTTGGTTTTTTTAAAGTAGGCCCCATGCCCAGTGTGGAACTCAACTCGGGGCTTGAGCTCACCACCCTGAGATTGAGATCAAGACCTGAGCTGAGACCAAGAGTTAGATGCTTAACCAATTGAGCCACCCAGGCTCAGTGAATTGATGAATTGTAAAACTGACCATATTTACTTTTTGATCTAGAAAATAAATTGTGATTATTAGTTTCAGACTTTATCCTTGCCAAATCTTTTACCAAAACTTTACATACCCCTTTTTTGTGTTCTTGCCTGTACTCTGGAGTTGTCTAGCAAAGGAATTTGATAAAAGACCACAAAGAATAAAGAATAGCAACAGATCTAATATGTATGCTGAGCAATCTCTGACTAATTGAACTTGTGAATCAAGTCATCATTCTTACCATTTACCTGGCATCTCTCATGCCAAATGACAAAAATTCATTGTCTGACCAAACTTTAGGCAGGTTTCTGAACCTTCTTTTAGGCCCATCAGTGTACTTTCTTGTAAGATCCAGTTTTAGCAAGAATCCCTCACCATCAATATCTGATCACCCTCATATCTGATCACGTTCTTATCTTTCACCATCCCTTAGGTTATGTATCATCATCCTAGCCTGTCTTTAGCAAGACTCTTGTTAGGTTGGTTTATTCAGAATCCCCCCTTCTCCTGATGTTTCCTCTTAGTACTTTTCCATCCATTAACCCCCACCATAGTCCTTGGCTATAAATTTCCACTTGCGCGTGATGTATTCAGAATTGAGCCCAGTTCTATACAGAGGTCTCTTTTCTCCTATTGCAATAGTTCTGACTAAAAAACTCTTTTTTTACTGCTTTAACTACTCTCCAGCTCTAGTTTTTCTTGACACAGATGAGTGAAAGATTCTTTTTTTTGGCAAAGGATTATTGTCTTTTTATTTTTATGTCCACTTTGCTTGCCACTTAGTTCCCTAATAATGTTTTTTGAGTGAGTGAATGATAGCTAGTCTAAACCCCTTCTAGATTTTCATGAATCTTTGATATTAATGGTGCATATGCCCTTCTCAATTTTCGTATTTAGCAGTATCTGCTTTTTGTTATTAGGAACCTAAGAAGAGGCTCTTGGGTGTGTTTGTATGTGGCTTTTATACCTTACTAAAGTTGGGCCATCTTATGAACAGCAGTTAGTTACTAAAGAAATAATTGCATTATACCTGGGTCCAGAGAACTGACTTTGTCATCCTCAGTGACGGACTCCATTCTCTTTTTATTAAAAAAGAAGGAAAAAAGATAGATATGCATATATATTTATATATGTCATTACATACATAGAAAAATCAGTTTTCTTATTTGCACATTGACCATTTTAGGATATACTTCTGGCTTTGACAAAACTATTTAACATAGATTTTATGAAATTATCCCAGTTATTAAAAACCAGTCTCTATACCTTGGATTTTTCTTCACTTCTTTCCCAGCATTCAGGTAGCTTTCTTTCTTTTGAGTAAATAGTAATTTTTATCATTTATGCATTCTGGTGACTGAGCCTTTTCCTCTGTAGACTTGGCCTCTGGAACAGCCTTTTTCTTCATCTTTGTTTTCCTGTTCTAAGATCTCCTCTGGAAGCATCTCACTTCCTCCTGGAAATGTCTCTTAATGTGTGTATCCTTTGCCTGTCATTTATTGGTTAGTTGTATAAAATGTTGAGTTTCATCCTGAGGAATAGATCAGGGAGCAGATACACATTTGAGTGTCATGCCCAGACATGTGATCTACTTGTCAAATAGTACAGTTCCAAATGGGCCATGAGTTAAATTCTAGTGAATGGCAGCATCTTTATTCAGGATTTCACCTTTGTTTCAGCCTGTTTATATGACAGAAATGTGCTGCTTTTTGTTCTTGAGAAGGCATCGATTTGATCTCTCTCATAACTAGAGATTTGTTTTATCTATCAGATAGAAATAAGCAATGGCATTCCTTGTATATGGCAATTGATACAGCTAACAGGGAATTTGAAAAGATGTAAGCTGGATTTTTTTTTTAAAGTAGGAGAACAGATGATTATTATTGTTGTAATATATTTCTTAAAAAAGACAAATCACTTTAAAGTGAAAAAGCAATAATGATGGAAGTGAAAAGCAGCAGGATGCTGAGGAATGATTTCAGAATAATTCTGGGTATTTAAGAAAGAGGGCCTTCTTCCTTCCATTGTGATCCTCCTTTCAGTGAAAATGGCAAAACAAAAAGCCAGTGAAGTGGGAAGGAAGCAGGAAATCCTAGTTAGTGATTGTCAGATTTGAGCCCTGAAAATGGTTGCTCTTGTTGCATTTAATACTTTTCCCTCAGCTTGGTTTTGCCTTTTGTTTTCTTTTAGAAAATTGTGATTTTTCACTTCTATTTCCTAGTAAGGATGCAGTTAAATGAATTTGGAAGCCATATATTGTGATACAATTGTACAAAACCAAGTTAAATTTTGAATTTTGGGGACGCCTGGGTGGCTCAGTTGGTTAAGCGGCTGCCTTTGGCTCAGGTCATGATCCCAGCATCCTGGGATTGAGTCCCACATTGGGCTCCTTGCTCGGCAGGGAGCCTGCTTCTCCCTCTGCCTCTGCCTGCCACTCTGTCTGCCTGTGCTCGCTTGCTCTCTCTCCCTCCCTCTGTCTCTGACAAATGAATAAATAAAATCTTAAAAAAAAAATTTTTTTTTTTAAATTTTGTGGTTGGAGGGAAACCATCCTGGAGTTTATTCGGTCACTTCCTATGCCAGTGCTGCCCTACTCTCAGCCAGCAAGCACCCCTTTTCTCCTCTAACTAGGTAGAAAACAGAAAATTTAGCCAAATAACAGAAACAAGGTAAAAGGAAGAAATCTCACCTGCTTCTTATGTTATATCCGCCCTAGCCCTTGTAGTTTACTTCCTGGTTGAAAATATACTACAGGATCTTGTTGAAATAAAATTTTCATTTCATGATTATATTAGGAAAGCAGAGTTTGGGACTAGGAAGTGAAATTATCTCCAGCATAGCAGTTAAGAATTTTTCCAGAGATGAATTGCTTTCCAGAAATGTTCTGAATTTTCAGTTGTAATGGCCATGGTCTTTGCATTTATTTACTTTTATTTACTTGATATTTATTTTTTTGCATTATGTCATAGTTCCAGAAAGTGCTAAAAAATCATTATGTATTTAAAACAAACAAACCAGAAAACCCCCTTGTCCTGGGGCTGTGTGAAGAAGAATAAAGCTCTCATTTTCCCAGTACCCAATCATCAGCTTCAGCTGGCTTCTCCTAGGAAAAGAATTTATTGAAGCAATTTATCCTGGCTAAATGTGATATAAATCTGTGCACCTATGTACGTACAGGCTCCCTTCCATTACAGCAATGCTGCAGCATCAGTTTCCTTCATAGTTAGACCCTGTTCCTAGCACACTTGAAGATGACTAAGAAGCCCTTTCTGTTTTATGGGGCACCCCACAATTTTAAACACTGATGAGTTGTGAAATTACTGATCAGACTACCAGAAATACTGGTTTCCAACCCCAGAGTGAGTCTTAAGAGAGTAGGAGAGATGTTACCTAGCTGCCCTCTGAGTTTTAAGCAGGGTTTTCTAATTACCAAATTCAGTCTAGCACTTTAACATTTTATTTTAATGCAGACCTGAGTGAGGGTAACCTGATATTTTGGTTTATCTCCAAAATAAAAATTTGAATTTGGTTACAGTTCTGTTTATCTTTTAGGAATATTTTTACTATGATTTGCATTTCTCATTCTTATACATCTCCACCTCTATTTTTATTCCCAAGTGGGAAATGAGAAATTTCCCCAACACATTCATATTGAAATTATTGTTTTTTGACAAAGAATTTCGATCAACATCAACATAAACATGAAGAGTTTAGCTTCAATAATTAAAAAACAACAACAGTATAAGCTCTGTTAAATTCTTCAGAGGAATAGAGAGGATGGATGGTGATGCCTTTTAGTGCCATTTCTTTTATCCCCTGCAGCAGCACACATCTGTTGGCTGCAACAGAGCAGCCCAAGAACTCTGGCCGAGAGCGGCACAAACAGCCGGAACATATTCACCCAGTAAACCCCCAAAGAGTCGACATTTGTTTTATTGCTGCTTTTAAAAACCTAGCCATAAATAGAATTAGAGGGGGAAGGGCACCGATATTTCTCCATTTGCCACAGACGATTGGTGGGGGGAGAAGGAGGCTCCCAGTGGGGAGAGAAGGTTTTTATTTTTATTTTTTTATTAATGAAAATCATTTCCCGTGTAGCCCAATAGGATGGGTGCTTTGTTTTCTTTGGCAATAATCTGGGATAAACGGCCCTTGCCAACAGTCTCGTAGTTTATACACCAGGGAGCCAGATTATAGCCCTGTAAAATGGAGCACCCCTCCTATAATCCCTTAATTAATTAAATGACAAATTTTGGTCTTCTCTAGTTCAGAAATATGGCTTCCGCATCGAATGTTCAGTGGATTTATTGACATAGGGAACTGCACTGATTGTAATTCAGCAGACTAGAGGAGTGTGTTATATACTGTAGCAGAAAGAGGGGAAATCTACCAAAGGTTTGAAATTCCTTGACTATTTAGGTCTCAATTTTTCTAATTAAAAGTTTCAGTTGAGGCTCAATAGATCATATGACACCTGTCTAATGGGTCTCCCCAAAGTAGCCTGTGTTTATAGCTTTGATAGACAGCATTCTTGGAACACCTGTTTCTAGGCTTGATATTTTTGAAGCACTTTTTTTTTTTTTAACTCCAGCGTATTTAACATAACTTTTCCCCCTGCCTCCCCCTCCTCAGCTCCGCTCTGCTATATGAAATATGGGAGACGACAGACCGTTTGTGTGCAATGCCCCGGGCTGTGGACAGGTACGTTTACAATATACTTTATTGTGAATGTCTCGTTGTGAATCAAAGTGGCTGTTTTATCACTAAGGCAAAGAGTTTAAAGCCGGTATTTTACGTGATCACTGGAGGTAATCAGATCAGAGGATTTGCAGTGTGTAAATCCATGTTATGAGGAAGTGTAGGCACTCTACCGTAATGAAATCTGCCTTGCTCTCTTTCATATTGTTATTCTACTGGTGTTTGTTTCCCAGCTCACAGTGTTCAGGAATACATGTTGCTCTCTCCTGCTTTCTAAAGCTATCCATCTAAATATAAAACAAGTTTAGAAATATCTTTTCCTCAACCTTTGGGGATATAAAAGTGTGCTTAACATATTTAGAATAGGCAGCTGAGAACGTATCCGTCCATCGTGAGCCTCAGTTTGCTGGAGTATGTTGGATTTTTTAAGTAAGAGAGAAAAGTTTCTTTGGACTGTTGATCCAGAAAATCACTGTTGGTAGTTAAGGCAGATCTCTGTCTATGTAGGAAATACAAATCCAACACAGAATCTGAGATCTCACAGCAATATATAAACTACAAGATTTCTCAGCCATCTTCCCTCCCTGACACCGCAGGATGCCTCGTTCTGTGCGTCAGCTGCCATGTTATTGTCTGCATATCTGTACATTATGTGTCAGATACTTTCATCATATGCTTTTTTAATAAAGTAATTTTGTTGAAACTGCTTCTTTACTCACCCCCCCCCCCATTTTGTACCTTCTTAACTCTTCTTCCTAGACCCTCCTCTACTGCCATGTTTCACAAAGGATGAAGAAAAGCATACAAAGGAATTTTTATCGGCTTCATGGATTGATTTTATAGAACTGAAAGGTTGAATTTCTGGTCAGTTAGGAATATGCAATGTGACTGCCCAGTGACACTTACTGGTGGTATGTGAAATTGCAGACTAGTTCTATTAAACACTGTAAATACTTCAGCAGAAAGAAGAGTTAAGTTCCAGAGATTCCTAAGAATTGGAATTCGAGAGGTGAATGGGCTGAGAGTAGTGACAAGGAATAAGCAGAAGGATTCTAAATTCTAGTAATGCTGAAAATTTCAGAAAAGGCTAAAAAAGCCATTGCATTCTGAAGTATTCAGTGTCATAGGGTGTATTTCCTTTTTTGTCAGTTTTCAGCTTTATTGTTGACTGTTCTCCCCCATCTGATTTGTATTTTATTCTTTTACAGTAGAAGCCACTTGGGAAATTAGGGTAGATTTGTTTCACTTTACAGACAGCTATATTAGAATACATATCTGAACCTGATCCCTCCAAATTTTTGCGTGTGAATTTGTTGATAATACTATTTACTGTGATTCCCATAATTGATGCCTGGGACCCTTTTCATTTATCTCTCTTTAAAGATCTGCAATTTTGGTGAAAAAGATTTATTTTTCTCATACTTACATTTATTTTTCTTTGTTTATTTTTTAAGCTTCTCAGTGCCCCGCTTATGTTTTATGCTTAAAACCACCTAGACAAGGGCTTAAAGAAATTAAAATGGATTATAAAATAAAAGGAAAACACCAGAAAAAGCATCTCGTAAGCTCCCTGAGAAGAAAGGTATAAATAGGTTTCTTTAGGCTGTCTCATCAGAAAAGAGTAGTTTTCACTGAAATTTCTTTTTGTTTTGCTTGGGCTAGAGGTGGTAAAAATAGTAGGGACTTTTTACTTTGGTTCCTTTAGTATTGTTGGACACTGTTTGTCATAAGCCTTTTCCTTCCCCTACTTCTTCCTCCCATTTCTGAATTGTTTGCTGGTATTTTGGTTGTTCGGATTCTTTATAACCTCTAGTGTTGGTCCTGAAGCCTTCCCCACTCCCCACCCCCCAGTGGATATGGAACTCGGGGAGATTGCTACCTTCTTTTGGATTCCAGTTACTTGTTTTTTTGTTTTTGTTTTTGTTTTTTTTTAATATTTTATTTATTTGACAGAGAGAGATTACAAGTAGACAGAGAGGCAGGCAGACAGAGAGGGGGAAGCAGGCTCCCCACTGAGCAGAGAGCCCGATGTGGGGCTCCATCCCAGGACCCTGGGATCATGACCTGAGCTAAAGGCAGAGGCTTAACCCACTGAGCCACCCAGGCGCCCCACAGTTACTTGTTTTGTAGAAAAGAATAGAAGGTAGCATGGTTCGTCCCTTCACCTCCTTTGCATGTCAGAATTTTATGATCAGGTAAAATTGTAGTTCTCTAGTTACGTTTAGTCTCCTTCCAAGTTTCCCCCAATATCTAGTGACAATTAACTCTAAAGTAGGATCTCTTCAAGATTTACGGTGGTAAACAACTGTGGTTGCTTTCTATTATATGAAATAGTGGAAATCTGGCAGAGGAGATAAATTTGGGAAAGCCAACTACCCTCGGCCTGTCATTCAGCTTTCTTACATCTCTTGAAAATGGTTTCATCCTGGAGCCACTTGAGGCCTTTAAGCTATTTATAATCCGCTGTCATTGATTCAAAATTTTTATTCCAGAAATGGTAGAATAATTTTTAAAAACCTATGTAAATCCCAGTAGTGGTAATAAGGGCCATGATAATTTTTACAAGACATGGTTTAGAGCTTACTGCCATGGAAACCTCAAAAATCAGTGGTTTCTACCACTTAGAGGAAGAAGGAATGAAAGCAAATCATAATTCAAGAGACTGATCCTTAAAAAACCAACCAACAAACAAAAACTATAGGAATCTTGCATTATTTCAGTGTATGTTCTCTGCCCAGACTTTACCTTATGTACCCCGAAACTCAGAAATCATCTACGCCTTAATATTAAGGGAAGGTGAAAGGAAAATTCACCTAAAATAGACTATTGGATTATGCTTTCCACCATATAATCAAAACCACCGGGCTTTCAATGGATACGTAAACATGTTTTGGTTGCTAGGTCTTTAATGGCTGTTATTTTTGGATTCTGTTCATGATCCACTTCCCAACAGTAAGTCTGATGTGACACAGCTGAATTCTAAATATGCTGCATGCACTTTTTTAAAAGAAAGATGGCTGCTGAAGGTTGTATTCTCTGCATTCTTATCTGAAAAGACAGATGATAGGGTGTTTTGAGCCCTCTCATCTCTGTTCTCCTGTCGAGATCGTGTTTCTCTTGAGGCCTCATCACTCTCCTGAAGAGAAACTTAGGGAGAGCAATATTCTTGCTAATACCTCTCTATGGAATGTGGTAACAGGAATAGTTAATAGAGCTTTCTCCAGAGAACGGGTTAGTGTTGTTAAGGCAATAGTACCCCCAGATACCTTGTGCCAAAGGGTTGGGTTGAATTTGAGTGGTTTGGGTTTTTGAAATGTTTATAAGATAACATCTAATTAATACTGTTGTGATGTAGTATAGTTAGTAGAAGTATAGTTTGGTGCTGTATTTAGGTAGTCTTGTAAGTTTTTGATGATTTGGGGGACTCTCCTATTTAAAGGTGGATTGTGAAATTGTTCTGTTGTTTGTAGAAGCAGGAAAAACTACAGTTGACCCTTGAACAATGGAGGGGTTAGGAGCACCCCGGGGGAGTTAAAAATCCGCATATAACTTTTGACTCCCTAAAAACTTAACTACTACTATAGCCTAATGTTGACTTGAAGCCTTACCAATAATATAAACAGTTGATGAACCCATATTTTGTATGTTATATGCACTATATATTGTATTCTCACTTTGGAATAAGCCAGAGAAAAGGAAGTGTTGAGAAAATTGTAAGGAAGAGAAAATTTATGGTACTATATTTATTTTTTTAAAATTCCACATTTAAGTGGACCTATGCAATTCAAACCCATGTCATTCAAGGGTCAACTGTACTATGCTTCTGAGAGTAATCTTGAATTTGTAAATGCAGTTAGATAACTTACCTTTGGATGCTTTTTGCCCAGGTTTTATTACTAGGAGCCCACAAATTCCATATTCCTGTACCTCCCTTTTGGGAACATGACACCGTTTTGCAGTACAAATTATGCAGATTTAAGTAGTCCTTCTGGTTATTGTAACTAAGCCCTTGAGCAGAAGCTGATCATATAAGCTTATTACTTAGAATGTCTTGTTTCTTTAAGAGCAGGAACACATTTCCTCTGAGGAGATACCTTCTAATGGACAAGATCATCCCATTATTAGCCATTGAGGAAAATTTCTGTCATAATCACCTCTATATCCACTCTGTCCTTTTAAGGAAAAATCTTTGATTATTTCTCTGTCCACTGTGACCTGAGGGGCTGTTTCTCTTTTTCCCCCCTAAGGTTATCTACCGGCAGATCTTTTCTTCTCCCAGAGGACATTTAGGTACAGGTTGAGGTTCTGTTCGTATCTAACTGAGACATGCAACACATAACTAGCTCATAGACCTCCAGGGCCTGCTTTCCCTTTCTAAGGCCAAGAATAGCAGTAGAGCCCTAGTTGTGGTGGGATTGAGGGCAGCTTCTTGTACCTCCTTATCTTGTCATATAATAGGAATAATGTTTATGGTGCTGTAGTCCTGGCTTCACTTGGCATTTAACCAACCTCCAATGCTGTTTATTGCTTCGTATCCTCTGCCTCCATGAACATTATCCCTTAAATCTCTATTGCTTTGTAATATATGAGGCAACAAATAGCTTCTATGATTGGTTAAATGCTGGCATGCTACAAAGGTATATGTTTTATTGCCTATGTAACACAAATCTCTATAGATTTTTTTCTGTTTTCCCAGCCCTCCCTTTAAGTGGGCCATACTGGTATTATGGGACTCTGGATTTTTAATTCTGTCCCTTTGGCAAGTTTCCCTATTACCTGGCATTAGCACAAAGAAAAGAAGGAAGAATGGGTTGGTGCTGATTACTAATTCTTTATGTCAGGGGAGCATCTTGAATTGGAGAATAATAAGGAAGAAATGGCTTTGATAGGTAAATACCATTTATGGTGGTAGATACCATCTTTACATGCTTCGACAGGTGAGGGCAATTTCGGGCAAACAAATAAGCCTTTCTTCCTCACCCCCTGCCAAGAGTTTAAAAAAATTCAAATTTTTATTTAATAATTCATATTTCATTCAATAATTCATCCAGTTCCCATCTGGTAAGAGTGCCTACATGCTGTCAGGCAGCTGAAAATACACTGCATTATACACAATTAGGCCAAATGCTAACCTTGTTTTTTGTAATAATATGTTGATTTTGCAATAACTTTCAGTCCACTCTGAGTATGCTAGTTTTATGAACCATTGTGATGGAAGTAGACCACCGTTATGCATCATGTGGACAAAATTGGGACTAGGATTTTAAAAAATGTAAATATATTAAGAGCAAGGAATTAAACCTGTTTTTAATGCCCGATCTGGCACTCTTGACACTCACCTTTAGAAACATGTGGTTGATTTAGCTTTTTATGTTACCATTATTTTTATGTTACTAAGAACATAGTGGATTAAAAGCATCCTTGTTCTGATCTGCCATGGGGGGAGGCTGTATGAACCTAATTAGACCGATACTCAAGAAATTAAGATGAAATTTTTCAGTTATTCACTCTTGTTTTCCTTGGGTATGACTTAATATTTGGAGTGGGAGCCCAGAAACAGTTCTCAGAGCATTCCTGGTAGGAAAAAAATAATAAAATCCTGTATCTTCGTATCTTAGTTCTGCCTAACTCAGGGGAGAGGCTGTTTTCTAGTCCCTTCTTTTATAAACTGCTGAGTTAATAATGTGCTTTCTGGATCTGAGAGCCTGTCCTTCATTAGTCCCTCTTTTGCCACCCCCGCAAAACCATGTACAGCTAGGTTGTTAACTTACAAGGTATTGTCATCATTATATACAATTCATCATTCTCTTATCAAATACTCTTCCAGCTAATGCGGCAGATTGAAGAACAGCCAGTGTGTTCACTCTTTCTGGTTAGCGTGTTTCTTTAATGCAGATTGACTTGCTCAGCAGTCGCATTTTGTCTGAAGCCCTTGTTAGGGCCTACTCTGTATGTGGATTCATAACACATCTGTGTGTACATCTACAGTGCTGTATAAATAATAATAAGTAATCACCAGATGGCCTATAACTGCTCCTCTGGACCCGCTGGGTCTCTTGAAGCTGTTAGTAAAGTCTTCTGGCGTTTTGCTGGGGAAAACTTGTCATAGATTTATTTCTAAAAAAATTCAAACTCACAACTGGGTGTTTAGGACTAGATATTGCTGTCTGTGTTGTAAATATTTAACAGGCTTTGTACAATGACAAGTAAAAGCGCCATTACTAACCACACACAGTGGCTGTGGAGCTCTTCTTCCCTCCCGGCCATTTAAAAAGGAAACAAAATGCCGATAAATTGTGCATTATGAACAAGGTGCAAGAGATGCTCTCTCTGGAAGCTCTTTCATAGGAGAGGAAAGAGAACTTCAGTGTTCTGCTCAAAGGATGTAATGGGACAAACTTAAGCTTTATAACCAGATGCCAGTGACTTATATTAAAATACAATGTTCTTTTTAAATTGGATTTACAGTACAAAAGAAGCCCCTTCATTTGGAGTTAGGGAAGAGCCAGGTTTTGATCTTAATTGAGTCTTTATAACCAAATGATAAACCCCTTTGAAAGGGTTACAGTTGCAAATGTTAGTAAGCATTTAGTTAAATTTCGCTTAGCCAGATCTTTAGACTTTTGGTTATGTCTAAAAATTTAAGATAGCTATTGTTTGCCAGTGTTATTTATAAAGCAGAACATCTATATTTTTATCCTCTTTTCATTTGTTTTTGTAAAAGGGGTTATATGTTTTGTTTTTTTGGGAAAAAAAAATCTTACTCTGATTTTCTGCTTATAATTTTCTGTGCTATATTTTACTATTACTACTGTACGTGCTCCAGTTCCTGCTGTAGGATACTTGCTCCGTACAGCAATGGATATTTTAAAAAATCAAAATAGAACTGATTATCTCTAAATATTAGTGTTTTAAAATCTTTGTATATCTCAAGATAAAAAGGTTTCAAACAGAAATTGCATATCTGAACTCTCAAGCCTAGTTTTCTTTTGTCTGTTGAGGGTTGAATCTATTTAACCATAGAGGGACTATCCTATAAATCATAGCACATGGCTGTTACTTTTGACTTAGAGTATGTAGAAAGCTTTTCTCTTTAAAAATCTCACCTTGAAGAAATGACATACAAATTGTGAGGGAGAAATGCTGTTATTAATAGTTTATTATAAATAGATTTTGCTTTTTAAATCCCTCAAAAATGATCAGGTTAAAAAGATAAGATTTCAAGAAGGAAAACATTGTGGAGAAAAGATGGAAGGTTTGGGGTTTATCTCTTTGTAGTAGTGCCTTTGTGTTTTTTCTTAGAAGTTTCTTTGTGCACTGAAATACACCACCTAAGATTGTGCTTTGGTAAGAATCTGGACTATTTGCAATTGCCGTGTGAAAGAACTAAGAGAATGAGAATGAATTTTGAAATTAGCCCATTCCCAGTCTGGCCCACCAGACTGTGGCTGCTGATTGTGCCTGCAGACTGAGAAGCCGAACCAACTTCTGCTCTAAAGACCAACATTGTCAGCCCTCATTCCAGCGTTTAAATCTCCTTGCTCACATCGATGATGTCGGATTTTGAGCAAACATAGTTCTGTCTTTAGATCCCAGGTGGAATTTGCAATTCCCTGGGTTGAGGGAAAGATTTCTTCCTTTTCGCCTTTGAAAAACTTGGGTAACTCTGCAGGGAAAGTCAGCAGAATAAATCTGCAGCCTTGCCGAGTCCTTTGAGTCATTGTGGAAAGCTGAGCACTCTGTTCTCTGTTCAGCAGTCAGTCGGCAGATTGGCTGTCAGAGTTGCAGCTCCGCTTATCAAAGACATAGTCTCTTGAAGAGCCATTTATGTTATTCCAGAGAGAATCATCCAGTGGCAAAAGGAACGCCTCCTTTCTCCTCCCAAGGGTCAGATCTGCTTTTGATACTGGGCAATTATCTCTTGATTTTCCTGGAAAATGCCTCAATTTACCATGAAGCTTGGCACCAGCACAGGTTGCAGACTTGGTTACAGTGACAAGCTCTGATTTCTTAGCCACAGGGAGAGGCATCAGGGTGACACTTGTAAGTATGCCAAAGGCTTAATGGTGGTAATTTTCCTGCCAAGTATCTCAGTACCCCTTATGAGCTTGGTTTCTCTTCTCTTTCTCTGAGGGAGATAACATTTGCTTTAGTTTTTTTGCACACCAGTCACTATAAAAATGATGTGAGAGTTGTCTCTCTCCTTCCCTCACTTCCTCAAGACTCTTGCCTTGTCTTTAGTTATCCTCCTGTCTAGTTTGTGATTAAGCACTGTAGTCTCTTTTTTTACTTTTTGCCTTCTTCTTGTATAACATATCTTGGCTCTTATTAGTCATTGTACCTGGTAGGGATTATTAACCAGTGTTTCCTCTGATTAAAAAAAAAAATAGACTATTCTTTTTTATCAGTTTTACACTTAGAGAAAAATTGAGTGGAGGAATGGCTAGGTGTCAGTTGGTTAAGCATTTGCCTTCATCTCAGATCATGGTCCTGGGGTCCTGGGATCGAGCCCCACGTAAGGCTCCCTGCTCAATGGGTAGTCTTCTCCCTCTCTCTCTGCCCCTCTCCCCTACTTGTGCTCGCTCTCTCTCTCTCTTTCTCTCTCTCTCTTGCTCCTCTCCGTTAAGAAAATAAATAAAATCTTAAAAAAATTGAGTGGAAAGTACTGAGAGTTCCCATATATATTCCTTATTCTCCCCTGCTACTGTATCTTTTTTCTTTTTTAAGGCTTGTATTTATTTATTTATTTATTTATTTGAGAGTGCACAAGTTGGGGGGGCAGCAGAGGGAGCGGGAAAAGCAAGCTTCCCCCACTGAGCAGGGACCTGATATGGGGCTTGATCCCAGGATGCTGGGATCATGACCTGAGCTAAAGGCAGACCTTTAATAGACTGAGCCACCCAGGCGCGCCCCGTCCCTTCCCTTCCCCCTGCTATTTTATATTAGTGTGGTACATTTGTTATAACTGATGAGCCAATATTGATACATTAATACTAACTGAAGTCCGCAAGCTACCTTAGGGTTTAATCTTTGTGTTGTAAATTCTATGGGTCTTCACAAATGTGTAATAACATGCACCCACCATTATTTATCATATAGAGTAGTTTTACTGCTCTGAAAAATCCCCTGTGTTCCACTTATTCATCCCTCCCCGCAATTATCCCCAACCCTTGGTAACCACTGATTTTTTTTTCTAATATATATTTAATTTTTTTAAGATGTATTTATTTATTTGAGAGAGAGAGCGCATGTGCGAGTGAGCTTGTGTGAGTGGGGAGAGGGGCAAAGGAAGAGAGAGAATCCCAAGCAGACTCCGTGCTGAGTGCAAAGCACTATGTGAGGCTCCATCTCACAACCCTGAGATCATGACCTGAGCCAAAATCAAGAGGCAGATGTTTAACGTACTGAATGACCTAGGCACCCCACCACTGATCTTTTTACCGTCTCCATAGTTTTGTCTTTTCGAGAATATCATATAGTTAGAATCTTGCTGTCCTCTAATTCTTTAAAGTTGTGAGCAGATAACCATGTGATTAGGTATACCTGGAGAAAGGGGAAGAGAAAATTTAACATTTTTTTTAAGATTTTATTTATTTATTTGACAGACAGAGATCACAAGTAGGCAGAGAGGCAGGCAGAGAGAGAGAGGAGGAGGAAGCAGGCTTCCTGCTGAGCAGAGAGCCCGATGCGGGGCTTGATCCCAGGACCCTGGGATCATGACCTGAACTGAAGGCAGAGGCTTTAACCCACTGAGCCATCCAGGCGCCCCAAGAAAATTTAACATTTAAGGTCACAGCTCGAAGGTCCCTCCAAAAGTCTCAAGAATCTATCCAGGGAGATTAAGGTGGGAGCTTTTCTGGTCCTCCAGGAGTCTCTCTGATGTTAAAAGATTTGACTTGCCTAGTGAGAGTTTTACTGATTCTGGGTGTTGGGAGCAAGGGTAGGATGAACATTGAATGGGCTGTATATGGGGAGTGAAGGTATTAGGGCTGAGCAAAGCAAGAAGTAGTAGAGCCCATGATACCTTTTCCTTTGATGATGTTGAGTACAATAAAATGTCCTTTCCATTCCTCTCAAGGGCAGCCTTATATGTGACTGAAAAAAGTCAGTGCAACTTAAAGGTAAATAAGAAAGATTCCCTGTCTTAAAGTAATCCTCTGTACTTCTACATTAGTGAAAGACTCATGTAAACTAATAAAATACTAGAAAAGTATGGGACCTGTCATTCATGCTTTAGTATAAATCAGTTTAACCACAGATGTAGTATTGGCTACATGAAGGAATAGAAGTTTGTATTTGGGTTTCGGAATAGTAGATGAGGACTAGCTTAGGTAGAATGGTTCCTGAGCAAAGGAGACATGGCAACTTATGAGGATGTCAAAGATAAACAGATTTACTTCTTAGTTTTGTATTGGGCTATTTCAATTTCCTTCTCTTAGAAGCTAGTTGAGCATTCTAAGTCTTAAGAAGGGTCCTAATAAACAGCAGAAGCAACTTAATTCTTTTTGAGGTAGAAAGAGATATTTCCTCTTTGCCCTGCCCTGGAAAATTTATATTGATAAAATATGAGGGAAGGAGACTGAACTGATTTCTCCAGTTCTAGAATTCAAGCTTCCTATCTACTTAGAATAATAACTCTCTAGTATTGGGCAAGATCTCTTTTCATAGAGATAGTGACTTTCCACCTTCTAGACTTGGCTCCAGTCTTGGCCTCAATGGTAATTTAGTTTCCCTACTTGTTGAGCTGAATTGACTCCATGGTAAAATGAACATTAGCCTACAGCAGGCTCTATAACATGATGTTCAGGATTACTGTCGATTAGTGCAGACCGGCAGCTCGGGTATATAGACCTACACCTACAACTTAGAGGAAATGCTATGTTTATATAATGTGGAAAATTATATTCCACCCAAGGGATTAGATTGGGGGAATGGGAGAGAACAAAATACAAAGAAAATTGTTTAACTCTGTTAATGTAATAATAACAACAGGAGTAATGCAACAGCTAACTGAGCTCTTATGTACTATATAAAAGTGCTTATAGATACTACTTTATTTAATCCTAGAAATCCCCTGAGGGAGTATATAATATTATCCCTGTTGTACAGATGAGAAAGCGAAGGTTCAGAGAAACTGAGTAACTTGTACAAGGCCACACGATATTTTGTGATGGAGCTATTACACAAACCCACTAGCCCTTTTAACTACTAGGCTAAATTGGTTTCTTATTATTCTCCCTATACATGTAAATATGCTAAAAATCTTGGCTTCAGCATCCTCCACTCATGGGCCCAAAGAAGCATTGTGGTGTCATCTTTGTGAATTCTAGACTGGGTTACTTTCTGATCGACGTTCCCTTCTTCCCATTCTTAGTTTTATGCCTGTAAGCTCCCAGATACAAATGGTATCTTTCTTTATGTAGTATCATGTAGTAGTGGGGCTTTGATTATAGTGGCTGCCGTACTGATTGGTAGCAAGAGGAAATATGACTAAGTGGGATTAGGGTATGGCTAGAAGTTGGTTAATGGTGTTCTGAGATGTGTATTCTGCCTGGTGATTGCTAGCTTGTTTATCCTCTGAAGTTTGGTGAGTACAACTGCATGGAGGGTCTTACCTGTTGAATAATAAAATTCTTCTCTACTCAGATCTTGCATCCTCTTCTTTGATTTCATAGCCTTTCCATATGTCTGGTCTTCTTTTTCCCTTGTGTGTTAATGCTGTGGACCTCATTTATCATTAAAAGTGACAGTCTGTGGCTAAATAGATACATGGAAATATTTACATGAAATAATTTGTGATAAAAATATGTGGAAGTACACAAAGGATTGAAAGAGATTGGAGAATCTCTTGGTTGATGTTTATAGTACAAGTATTCTTTGTATATTTTGTCTGACTGTCTTTATGTTTTATGGAAAGGCTGCTTAAAATATATATTTCCCTTCTTGATTCTGATTCTGATTCAGAATTTAGCATTCAACATCAGGAAATATCTGACTGAAGTCTTGTCTTTTCTACCTCTAGCCAAGTCAAATTCTTGGCTTCAGAGCTGAGAATGCCTTATTGGGCAAGGTCACAGACTACCAAAACGATCATTTTAGGGGTCAGAGATCTCATTTGTTTATTTTGCTGGGTGCCTCTGACACCCATTTAGTTGCCTGTGTATGCATGCATGTATGTGTGTGTGTGTGTGTGTGAGTTTGTGTGTGTGTGTGTCTGTGTCTGTCTGTCTGTCTTGGGGTGTATGTGTCCTGCCAGGAGTTCTTGTAAAACTAATTGCAGAGAAAAGATGATTCAAAGCAGCAGCCTATGAAACAGAGACTACAAGCTTGATTGGTAAGAGGTTATCAGATAGATAGTAACAGCTTAATAGGATGGATGTTTTTTTTTTAAGGCCTGCATTTTTTTAATTCAAAAAAATTTTTTAAAGATTTTATTTATTTATTTGACAGAGAGAAAGCACAAGCATCGGGGAGCGGCAGGCAGAGAGAGAGGGAGAAGCAGGCTCCCTGCTAAGCAAGGAGCCCACCATGGGGCTTGATCCCAGGACCCTGGGATCAGACCTGAGCCAAAGATAAGCACTTAACCGACTGAGGTGCCCAAGTGCCCCAAAGGCCTGCAATTTAATGCTAAGTCTCAGTTACCTCCTTTTTGTGTCCCTGTTCTCAAAATCACTGACCCGGGGGGAAAAATAACAACCAAAAACCAAACAATAAGTCCTTTTATTGGCATGAGTTATTTTAGTCAAATGAAGAGTTTTCATTGGAGTTGTAAAGATCTCAGGTGTGGGGTATAGGTGGACTTTGCTCTAGAAAACCAGAGTGAGGGGCACCTGGGTGACTCGTTCAGTTTAGCATCTGACTCTTGATTTCAGCTCAGGTCATGATCTCAGCGTTCTGACATCAAGCCCCACACGGAGCTCAGTGCAACACTACTTGGGATTCTCTCTCTCTCTCCCTCTGCCCGCTCATGCTCTCTCTTTCTCTCAAATCAAATCAATCTTCGGAATACTAGAGTGAGCAGGTAATATTACACTTGTCACTTTAGTGAGCATCATTTTTTTTTTCTAAGATTTTATTTACTCATTTGTCAGAGAGAGAGAGAGTGAGCAAGCACAGGCAGAGGCAGAGGGAGAAGCAGGCTCCCTGCCGAGCAAGGAGCCCGATGCGGGACTCGATCCCAGGATGCTGGGCTCATGACCTGAGCCGAAGGCAGCCGCTCAACCAACTGAGCCACCCAGGCGTCCCGCATCATTTTTTTATACAGTGACAATCTGTGTACATTAATTTTTTTATACTGTATTATGTTCATAATGTTAGACATCTGTCATTTTACTTCAGTTTTGGGTATTTCTTAGGACTGAAGAAGAGACTCGAGTCCACTTAGGCTGTATTGGGAGGGGACAGTAAAACTAGTTACTCTAACATTTTCAGGGGTCTGGGTGTCTGAATTTGTTTTATAAGGCACCATATTAGATTCAACAATTTAGCTATTTCCTCTTCAGCCTTTCCTTTTCTTTCCTTTTAGTTTTTACCTAGCTAAGGCAATGCAAAAGTGGAAAGGGGAGACTTGTTTCAGCATTCTTTCACTTTATATGCATTTGAAACTACAGCCAGGCAGCCTCCTTATGGAGGCTTGTACTTTCAGTTAGGGGCATGTGACTGCTCAGAGGAGAGAGAGTAGTGTGCACATATGTAGCAGCTCTTGGCAGAGCAGTGGTTAAAGGTTTGAACATATTGTACCTTGTTGGCTCTTTCCTTAGTCCTAAGGGAGGCATTTTGCTCCTCCATAGACAGTAATCGGCTTGTCAGAGTCGAATGACTTTTTGTTTTTTCTTTATCTAGTAAAATGCAGTGGGCTCAGCTTTCCAGGAAGCAATTTCTTCCTCCACCGCATGAACAGAAGGTCGTGGATGCTGTCTCTGAAACAAAGGGGAAGTAGTGATAGAAAAATCAGTGGCTCGGGTGTAATTGCATTGGAGCTCTGTTAAAGAGACAACAATTCTTGCTTGGAAGCTGGAATTTCTGCTATGCTGTGCTTTTTCTGTCTTAGAATAATAAGCAATGAGTACTCCAGTCTTAAATTTTCAGGCTCTTTTCTGAGCACTCTGTGAGAATAAGCATGCATCAAGCTATTTATTTTTACTTAGTCATTTTCAACTTTTTCTAAGGCTTTAGTTTTTGAGAGCCATTATAGTTTGACAGCAAAATGGAGAGGAAGGTACAGAGGTTGCCCTGCCCCCACAGGTCCATAGCCCTGGCCATTATCAGCATCCCCCACTAGAGTGCTGTGGTTCCTGTAACTGATGAGCCTGCACTAATGCAGTATCATCACCCAGAGTTTATAGTTTAGGGTTCACTCTTGGTGTTGTACCTTTGATGGGTTTGGAAAAATGTATAGTGACATGTATCCATCATTATATTATCATAGAATATTTTCACTGCCCTAAAAATCCTCTGTGCTATTCTTCTATCCCCTGGCAACCACTGATCTTTGTACTATCTTTACCATTTTGCCTTTTTCAGAGAGCCATTTGGTTGGAATCATACAGTATGTAGCTGTTTCAGATTGGCATCTTTCACTTAATATGTGTTAGTAATATGCATTTAAGGTTCCTCCATGTTTTTTCTTGGCTTGATACCTCATTTATTTTTAGTGCTGAATAATATTCCATCATCTGGACATACCACAGTTTATTTATCCATTCACCCACTGTAGGATATTCTGGTTGCTTCCAGGTTTTGGCAATTATGAGTAAAGCTGCTATAAAAATTCATGTGCAGGTTTTTATGTGGACATAAGTTTTCAGTTGCTTTGGATAAATACCAAAGAGCATGATTTCTAGATCATATGGTAAGACTGTGTTTAGTTTTGTAAGAAACTGCCAAACTCTCTTCCAAAGTGGCTGTACCATTTTGCATTCCTACTGGCAATGAATGAGAGTTCCTATTCTTTCACACCCCTGTCAGCATTCGATGTTGTAAGTGATCTGGATGTTGGCCATTTGAATAAGTATGTAGCAGGATGTCACTGTTGTGTGTGGTTTTTTTGTGTTTGTTTTTTTGTTGTTGTTGTTTTTTTATTTGACAGAGAGAGACACAGTGAGAGAGGGAACACAAGCAGAGGGAGTGGAAGAGGGAGAAGCAGGCTTCCCGCTGAGCGGAGAGCCCCATGCGGGGCTCGATCCCAGGACTCTGGGATCATGACCTGAGCCGAAGGCAGACGCTTAACGACTGAGCCACCCAGGCACCCCAATCACTGTTGTTTTAATTTGTGTTTTCCTAATGACGTGTGATATGGAGCATCTTTTCATATGTATATCTCTGTCCATCTATATATCTTTTTTGGTGGGCTGTCTGTTAAGGTCTTTGGCCCTTTTTCTTTTTTTTTAAAGATTTTATTTATTCATTTGACAGACAGAGATCACAAGTAGGCAGAGAAGCAGGTGGAGAGAGAGGAGGAAGCAGGCTCACTCCTGAGCAGAGAGCCTGATGCGGGGCTCGATCCCAGGACCCTGAGATCATGACCTGAGTTGAAGGCAGAGGCTTTAACCCACTGAGCCACCCAGGCACCCCTGGCCCATTTTTAAAAATTCATTTATTTATTTGAGAGAGAGAGAGAGAGCAAGGGAGCAAGCTTGGGTGGAGGGAGGGGCAGAGGGAGAGGATCTCAAGCAGACTCCCTGCTGAGTGGGGAGCCCAACAAGGGGCTTGATTCCATGACGCATGAGATCATGACTTGAGCCAAAATCATGAGTTGGATGCTCAGCCAACTGAGCCACACAGGTGTCCCTTTGTCCAATTTTTTTTTTTTAAGAGTTAATGTTTCTTGAACTTTTTTTTTTAAGATTTTATTTATTTGATAGAGAGAGACACAGTGAGAGAGGGAACACAAGCACAGGGAGTGAAAGAGGGAGAAGCAGGCTTCCCGCCAAGCAGGGAGCCCAAGGGGGCTCGAACCCAGGACCCTGGGATCCTGACCTGAGCCGCAGGCAGATGCTTAATGACTGAGCCACCCACGTGCTCCTTTGGCCCATTTTTTTAATTGGGTTTTCTTTTTATTGAGTTTTCAGAGTTTTTTGGATATATATTTTTTGCTTTATCAGATGTGTCTTTCACAAATGTTTTCTCCCAATCTGTGGCTTGACTTCTCATTCCCTTGATACTGACTTTCACAGAGCAGAAGTTTTTAATTTTAACAAGTCTGACATATTAATTATTTCTTTAATGAACTGTGTGCCTTTGGTATTGTATCTAAAAAGTTTATCACCAAACCCAAAATTATCTAAGTTTTCTTCTATGTTACCTTCAGGAGTTTTTTGTTTTGTTTTAAGTAAAGGTTCCATACCCACCATGGAGCCCAACAAGGAGCTTGAACTCACAACCCTGAGATCAAGACCTAAGCTGATATCAGGAGTCTGATGCTTAATAGACCGAGCCATGCAGGCATTGCTAACTTCTGGGAGTTTTATAGTTTGGCTTTTACATTTATGTCTATGATCCAATTTGAGTTAATTTTTGTGGAGAATGTAAGGTCTGTGTCTAGATTCTTTTTTTTTTTTTGTCCTATGAATGTCCAGTTGTCTCAGCACTATTCATTGAAAATATTTTCTTTGCGGGATGCCTGGGTGGCTCAGTTGGTTGAGCAGCTGCCTTTGGCTCAGGTCATGATCCTGGCATCCTGGGATCAAGTCCCGCATTGGGCTCCTTGCTCGGCAGAGAGCCTGCTTCTCCCTCTGCCTCTGCCTGCCACTCTGTCTGCCTGTGCTCGCTTGCTCTCTCTCCCTCTCTCTCTGACAAATAAATAAATTAAAAAAAAAAAAAGATTTTCTTCACTCCATTGTATTGCCTTTGCTCCTTTGTTAAAGATCAGTTGACTATATTTATGGAGGGTCTACTTCTGGGCTCTCCATCCTTCCATTGATCTTTTTGTCTGTTCTTTCACCAGTACTACATTATCTTGATTATTGTAGCTTTAGAGTATATCTTGTTAGTGTCAGTCCATCACCGTTGTTCTCTTCCAATATTGTGTTGGGTATTCTGGATCTTTTGCCTCTCCATTTAAGCTTTTTTTTTTTTTTTTTTTTAAGATTTTATTTATTCATTTGACAGACAGATCACAAGTAGTCAGAGAGGCAGGCAGAGAGAGAGAGGAGGAAGCAGGTTCCCCACTGAGCAGAGAGCCCGATGCGGGGCTCGATCCGAGAACCCTGAGATCATGAACTGAGCCGAAGGCAGAGGCTTTAACCCACTGAGCCACCCAGGCGCC
>PISX010022867.1:0-30882 GCA_004024625.1 Mellivora capensis
AAAATATGGATTTTATATTTCATTGGAGAATAATGTTATGAAGTCTCTACCTTTACTAAGAAATGCAGAGTAGAAAAAGATAAAGATAAATTCTCATTGCTCAGGGAAAAGATACCAAACAGTACATGGCTTAAGTCATAAATTTAAAAATACCAAACAAGGATGTCTGGGTGGCTGGGTTAAGCATCTGACTCTTCTGTCTGTCAGCTCAGGTCTTGATGTAAGCGTCATGAATGCAAGCCCTACATTGGGCTCCATGCTGGGTATGGAGCCCACTTAAAAAACAAGAATATGCTGAGTGAAATAAGCCAAGCAGAGAGAGTCAATTATCATATGGTTTCACTTATTTGTGGAGCATAACAAATAACACGGAGGACATGGGGAAATGGAGAGGAGAAGGGAGGTGAGGAAAATTGGAGGGGGAGGTGAACCATGAGAGACTATGGACTCTGAAAAACAACCTGAGGGTTTTGAAGGGGCGAGGGCTGGGAGGTTAGGGGAACCAGGTGGTGGGTATTAAGGAGGGCACCTATTGCATGGAGCACTGGGTGTAGTGCAAAAACAATGAATACTGTTACGCTGAAAATAAATTCAAAAAAAAAGTGGGGAAAAAAAAAACAAGAAAATACTAAATAATATATAGCTTTAAAGAATGAGTTAGAAGAAAAAGAAATTAAGATTAAAGTGATAAATAGAATTCTTTCCATGCAAATGAAATAGCCAGTTGATTTCCCACAACTCTGCTAATTACAGATTTTCAATTAAAAATATGACCTATCATAACTAAGTGTCACCAAAATGACTAAAGTATTCCATAAAAACAAAACTAGCGTAACAAAGTTATAATGTACATTTATGTGGCTCCCATTTGCTTTCACCCTGGGTGCCTCAAAATATTTGTCAGGCAGATTATCACGTCCTTAAACTATGTTTTTCAAATGTGTTTTTTACTATATCTTCATATTTCACAATAGTGCATGAAAAAGTAGTCAGTGCTAAATAAAATACATACCAAATGGATAAGAAGTATAGATTACTCATCAACCTATTTTCTTCAGACTTTTGCTAATATATAAACTTTGTTTATTTATTAAAATGAGAGGTAACAGGGGTTCTTGGGTGGCCATTAAGCATCTGACTCTTGATTGTGGCTCAGGTCATTATCTCAGTCTCATGGAATTAAGCCCTGCAACTTCAGTGCTCAGTGCAGAGTCTGGTTGTCTCTCTCCCTCTGCTCCTCCCCTACTAGAGCTCCCTCTCTCTTTCAAATGAATAAATGAATGAATGAATGAATAAAATTTAAGAACACAATAAAAATAAAGTAAAACAAGATGTAACAGTCACTATGCAAACTACATGTTTTGCGGGAGGCTGAGTATATACGGTAGAAGTTATTAACAAAATATCATAAAAGATGCCTTACAAAATGTAAATGAACTGAAAGGAATTAGCAAATACATTGTATATTGGGTACCACCGCAATTCTGACAGATCTTAAAAAGTAACCAAGAATGGACTCAACTTTATAATTTTTGATTGAGGACATACTTCGGAGTAGCGAAGGGAATCAAACTATTTTTAACACTACATATTAAGTGAGACTTTAAATATAACTTAAGGTGTATCACTATGTTTGTACATGTGTCTCTACTTGCCGGTGGAGATACATATATCAGTAGATGGACAGATAGATATACATTGATACATTAACATGGGCTAAATACATAAGGAACCAATTATATCCCTGTTTATCTGATGTTTCAAAACAACTGTAATGGCCAACAGCTTAGAAATACAGATGGCTACATATATTTGTAGATTTTTTTCCTGAAAAAATGAATCAGATATACCAGATAGTGTATGTATTATCCTGTCAAGTCCTATCTGCTTATGAATTATCTGACATCATGTCATAAAATAATATTTGCAAAATTAGCTTAAACTGCTTTGGAGAAGAACAATTATAAAGACTGACAAAAGGCCCAAAATTTATAGAGAGGGTAATGACACCTGTCATTGAAAAAGATGTGGCAAGTGTCAAGGAGAAATTTTGGAAGGGTTGGTGTAAGTCGCAAACTTCTCTAGTATTAAATTAATGATGTAGAAAGGGAAGCAAACTACACTTTAGTGGGATATGTGAATGATAATGAATTGGTAGGTGTACAAAAGAGGAGATTAAACAGAGAAATAAATCAACCTGTGCAGATTATGAATATAGTAATAAACATAAAAAATGAAATTCAGCTTGGAAATATGCAATTATGTCAGATCGCTACCTCCAGTAGTGATACTCAGTACTTTTAAAAAGAGCCTAAGTTAAAATTCAACAGCTTTATAGGAAGACCAGAAACAGAGAAGGCAATTGTGTATTTGTTTCTGTGTATGTAGATTTCATTGTATCTAAAAAAACAATCCAGCTCCATCGGCTTCTATTCTGGAACATTCTAGAGCCACAACAAACTCAGGGCCTCGTGGCAAACATATTGACAAGAATTAGAGATTTAGTGCCTAGAGTCTATAACAGAGTGAGGATAGACAGAGAAAAATGTAGGCAGGCTAATTTTACTACTTAATAACCATGTTTTTAATCTATTTTTGCCCTGGAGTTACCTCACCACAACTTTTTTATTATTTTTATTATTTTAAAAGATTTTATTTATTCATTTTAGGGAGGGGGCACAAGAGCGACAGGAGGAGCAGAGGGAGAGAGAGAGAGAGAGAGAATCTCAAGTAGATGTCGCATTGAGAGAGTTGCCCGACAGGGGGCTTGATCTCACAACCCCGAGATCACGATCTGAGCTGAAACCAAGAGTCAGACACTCCACCAGGCAGCCCCGTACACCTTTTCATGTTCAGACGTAAGAAAACACAGTAAGCATCTGAACTTTCTACATACCAATTTACTCAGAATTGAAGTCTCCAGTTTAAATGAAAGCACTTTTAGTTTTTTTGCCCATTTCTTGTCATTTGTCTCAGAACCCTTCCCCCGCCCCCCGTACCCTCATAGTCCGTATTTTATAGATAATTTCCTCCCTAACTGAAAATAGATATAGAGGCAAGAAATAAAATCCACAGAATATTCCCGAACGATGTCTTAATCAGTAATAAATCTCCCTCCCAACTCTTAGGTGTGATTAATGTTAGTAGTTAAATTAAGTGATTTAATTATAAAATCTCTCTATTCAAAAGGTGGGTAATGATATAATAAGTGATCCTTCCCTCATAAAATCTGATCGACTTTAATTACTCTTGTCTACATCTCAGAGCTTTTTCAGAACTCAGGGGTTTAGGGTTTCAAGGATTTCACAGAGATTTATACAAACAGCCTTTATGACTCATAACTCAGAATTTCCCAAAGTGTTTCATGAACTACCAAATTTATATACATTTATATACACATGTATTTTTCAAACAGTTCTGTGAGCCAAACGTTTACAGAAATTTTGTGTTTATAACATTGGAGAAGAGAATTAAACCAGCTTATTTACTGCACAATTTACGAGTTCTCTTTGCTGTGATGGATATGCTTATGTCGTTGACTGTGGTGATGCTTTTATGGGTGTTTATCTCCAAACTCAGCAAGTTGCATATATTAAATATGTGCAGCTTTCTGCATATCGACCATTCCTCAATCAAGTGATTTTAAAAAAAAAAAGATTTCATTGTTGATCTCACTTTTTCCCCAAACATATTAAGTCCAAACTTCATTAGTAAACTTTTTTAATTAAAAAAAATATAAACAGAAGAGCACACAAATCTCAAGTATAGACTTGAATGCATTTTTCGCAAAATGGAAACACTTAGAATCAGATCAAGAAACAGAACACCATAAATAATTCAGAAGCTCTGCCTATGATTGTTTTCATTCACGACCCTCCCCCAATCTTAACATGTAACACCATACGTTATTTTTGACAGTCTGAATTTATGAAAATGACACTGCACAGATTGCAGACTTTTGTGGCTGCCTTATTTTTAAACTGTAAAAAATTTAAACTATTTGCAATGGTTGTAAATGCACATGAAGATTTAAGAAACAGTATAAAGAGATTACATATATCCTCACCCAATATTCCCCAATGGCAAAACTGTGCATAACTGTAGTACCATATCACAACTGGAAAAGGGACATTGAGACAAGCTGCCAGACTTACTCAGATATCACATATTTACATGCATTTGTATGCACATGTATTTAGCTGTATGCGATTTTGTCATGTGCCAATATTCATGTAACTGTCACTATAGCCAAGATGTAGCCCCAAGAATGGTTTTAACATCACACGGGTCCCTTACACTTTGCTCTCTCTTGGATACCCACACCAACTTCTTACTGCATTCTTTCTCACCTTCTTTCTCTTCCTTCCACCCTTACCCCTAACCCCTGGGAACTGGGAATTCCTTTTCTATTTCCATTATTTTATCTCTTCAAGAGTGTTACAGGGGGCGCCCGGGTGGCTCAGTCCTCCACGCAGCTGCCTTTGGCTCAGGTCATGATCTCAAGGTCCTGGGATCGAGTTCCACATCAGACTGCTTGTTCAGCGGGGAGCCTGTTTCTCCCTCTGTCTGTTCTGCCAGCTGTTCCCCCTGCTTGTGTGCCGCCCCCCTCTCTCACAAGTAAATGAAAAAAAAAAAGAGTGTTACAGAAATGTAATGCATGTATGTCACTTTTAACATTTGCTTTTTTCACATAGCATAATTCCCTTAAGATCCATCCAAGTCATTGCATAGTTCAGGAGTTTGTTCCTTTTCATTACCGAGTAGTATTCCATGGAATGGCGGCACCATGGTTGTTTAAAAATCCACCCAATGGAAAAACAAAATCACCCACTGTAGGACATCTGAGCTGTTTCCAGGGGTCAGTTATTCTGACTAGAGGAGTTCTAAACATGCATGCACTGAACATTCATTCAATGAACACACATACTGAACATAGATTCTCAATTCCCTGGGATCACTGAACAGGAGTGCAATTGACAGATCCTACACAGGTGTGTGTTTAGTTTTGCTGTGTTTTGTTTTTCAGACACTGCTAAGCTGATTTCCAAAGTCTATCATCTTATACTCCCACTAATGTATGAGCAATATGGTTTTTCCACATCCTTGCCAGCATTTGGTGTTTTCACTATTTTTTATTTTATCCATGTGGATAGGTGTGTGATGGCATCTTGCTGTGCCTTAATTTCCATTTTCCTAAAATGGCTAAGAATGTTGAATTTTTCATGTCCTTATTTGCCATGTGTATATCTTCTTTAGTGAAATATCTATGTCTCCTGCTCACTTTCCACTTGAATCTTTTTTCTATTTTTATATTTTGAAAGTTCATTATTTTTTTAAACTACATTTTTTTTGTCAGGCATTTTGCAAATATTTTCTCCCAGTATGTAGTGTGTTTCCTCATGCTCTTTACAAGATCTTTCAAAGAGCAGAAGTTCTTTTTTAATTTTATTTTTAATAAAATAAACTTACTCATTTTTCCATTTATGGTTCATGATTTTGATGTCAACTCTAAGAACATTTTGGCCAGCCCTATATCTTGTCTTATCTACAAAAAAGTTAGTATTTTAATATTTTAATAGGAATTTCATGAAACATACAGATCATTTAAGAGAGAATTAACATCTTTACTACCTTGACTTTTTCAATATATGAGGGCAGTATGCATCTCCACTTATTTAGCTCTTTTCAAAAATTTATTTCATTAGCATTTTATAATTATCACATAGATAATGTACATGTTAAGGTTTTAACCAAAGTAATTTATTTTTCTTTAGATGGTGTTTCCTTCTATACTGAAAGAGTTCCACATTTTCCCATCATCCCGAGAACTTGATATTTGCTGTTTGTCTTCTTAATTTATTTTTATTTTAGTGGTATAATATTATAATTAAAATATTTCTTGGAGCGCCTGCGTGGCTCAGGGGGTTAAGCCTCTGCCTTTGGCCCAGGTCATGATCTCACGGTCCTGGGATCGAGCCCCGCATTGGGCTCTCTGCTCAGCGGGGAGCCTGCTTCCCCCTCCCTCTCTGCCTGCTTCTCTGCTTACTTGTGATCTCTCTCTGTCAAATAAATAAATAAAATCTTTAAAAAATTAAAGTTAAAAAATATTTCTTGATCATTAACAATGTTGAGATTATTTTCTTGTTTCTTGTCTTCTACAGAGTACCTGCACAATTCATTTGCCTATTTTTCTATAGAGTTGTCTGTGTTAATGATTGGGAGTAATGAACACACACACAAAATTAAGTATGTATGTACACATATTAAACACATATATTCTTAAAAAAAACAAAAAAAAACACATATATTCTAGATATGCTTTTTGTGAAATGTATATATTGTAAATATCTTCTCCCCACACTATTTGTCTAATGTATATACTGTAAATATCTTCTCTCCATATGTATTTTATTTCTTATTCTATAAGTGGTGTTCCCAGAGGAACAATTTCATAATTATAATAAAGTCCAGTTTATTGAATAAAGCTTTTTTGGTGGGTTTAAGAATTCTTTGTCTACTCCAAGGTTATGGGTCCTCTGCTAGTTTTTTCCTCATGTGCTTTATATTTTTACCTCACATCCCTTTATAAAATAAATATTTTGGGGTTTCTGGTTGGCTCAGTTGATTAAGCATCTTCCTTTAAATTTAGCTCAGGTCATGATCCCAGGGTCCACATCCCAGGGTCCTGGAATCAAGCCCAGAGTCAGGCTCCATATTCAGGAGGGAGTCTGCTTCTCTCTCTCCTTCTGCCCCTCCCTGCTACTCATGTGCTCTCTCTCTCTCCCTCAAATAAATAAATAAATAAATCTTAAAAAAAAAAGTCAAAGAAATATTTTCCCCACACAGCACAGATAGAGAAATGTCACTTGAAATTTCAGAGTTAAGTTTCAGAGTTCTTTCCATGGAATGTGTAAATATTCATCATAACTATACCGAGCCTTCCTAACAGACAATATTTATGGGTTTCCCTTTTCTCTCAGTTGGCATTGCTTCGGATGACTATCCCAATATTTCTCTTAGCAGTAAGACAGTAACTACACAGTGAATGATCTAGAAGCTTCAGGGAATGATACCAACTTAATATCTTAATTAAATCAGAACTGTGATTCAGTCTAGAGTTCATTCCAGAGTCTTTACAGGAATAAGAAAAAACATGGTGATTTTCCTTTCTGTCATTTTGGTCTAAATTTAGACCACATTATCATGAATAAAAGTGGCTGTCGAAATACATCTTGGGCTCAAAGCTGTGAGACAGTTTGGCATGTCCTTCAGAAGCTCCCTTCCTGAGCCTCCAACTACTTGGAGGTCTGCACAATGAAACCCAAACCAGTTACAATATAGTGCAATATTGTACTATATTTCCTAAGAAAATAGGAATATTGTACTATATTTCCTATATTTCCTAAGAAAAAGAATAGCAGAATACACTGGTATTCTTTTTCTTAGGAATGAAAATAATGTAGAGAGGTATGTGGGAAATGCAAGACTTTACGGGTTTAAAAAAAAAAAGCAAACACAGCACATGCATATATTTGTGACTAAGAATAATAAACACAAAGTGCTTGAATTTTATATGTTGAGTGTATATATTATTTGTTAATACCTTGGGATTATGCATGTGAATATCTGATCTTAACACACATATTACTTCTGAGTGTCTTATATGTTTAAAGATTTTATTTATTAATTTGTCAGAGAGAGAGCACAAGCAGGTGGAACTGCAGGCAGAGTGGGGGGAAAGCAGGCTCCCCACTGAGCAGAGAGCCTGATGTGGGGTCGATTTCAGGACCCCGGGATCATGACCCAAGCCCAAACATACATGCTTAACCCACTGAGCCACCCAGGTGCCCTAGCATATTATTAATGATTTTTTTTTATTTCACAAATGTCATTTTGGTAAGATTTGAGGTTGAAGCAATTTTTAGAATACTTTTAATAATACACTTTTTACACCTGCATTCTACAAAAGTAATAAAACATGAGCTTAAAGCATTAGAAAGAAATTTTAGTTAATAATACAACTTAATTTAGTGCTTATAACAAATACAAAATCAATAAGGCAAAACATTATAATTACTTTGATATACAACTTAATATGTTTGAAATAGATGCTAATTACAGAATCAGCCAATATTGGACCTTTAATCATAGATAATTAGCCTTGTGATGAATAGTAACAATATTTAGAAGCTTCTGCATGGTGTCTATTTGCTGTATGGGTCTACTATTTGTTGGATGTTACCAGATTCTTATTTTGACTAGTTATACACTAATGGGATTTCTTCCTACGGTTTTATAAGATTATTTTTATCTTTGCAAATAAAACCGTGCAATATTAAATCATTCAGCTGAAAGGAAATAACTAAGATTCTATTGTTCTTCATTGTAACAGATTGTTTTTACTGAGACCTCCATCCTTATCCGAATGACATCCTCTCACTCAGATTAAGGTGACCTGCCTCCTCTCTTCTAGGATGACAATGATGATGTTTTCTAAGACAGAAGGATCTGTTATTTGCAAACACAACTGCTTTCCCACATCATTATTACAGGTAAAGATGCGATAACGTTCCATTTTACTTAAAATCAGCTTGCGTCACACATAAACAACATATACTATATGGCTCTTTGGGCTAAATATATCCAACAGAAGAGTTAGAATAAAAGCTCAAAATACTTTGTGTGCTGTCTAAGACATTAAACTCTTTACCAAATTAGAGGATAAGGAAAGCTAAGTAAAAGTGCTTGACACAGAGCATTATTTTAATTCTAGGCTCCTTAGTACATGCTTATGCAAAACAGTCACCCTTCCCAAACCCACCATGCCATCACCAAGGCTCACATACACACATATCTTTAAAAAGGACTAGAGGAGAATGTTCCTTTAAACTTTTCAGTTACCTTACACATATTGCAAAGGAATAATCCTAAATATATCCTTTAACTGAACTCCCCAACTGTAAAAACAGATGGTAAATCTTAGACCTACTGTAGCAGAAAATGCTTTCCAGAAAAATTGGACGTTGAGGTGCCTGGGTGGCTTAGTGGGTTAAACTACGGACTCTTGGTTTCGACTCAGGTCATAATCTCAGGGTCTTGAGATCGAGCCCTGCGTTGGGCTCTGTGCCAGGCACAGAGCCTGCTTGAGATTCTCTCTTTCCCTCTCCCTTGCATTGCCCTCCTCCCCGGCTCTCCCTCTCTCCATATTAATTAATTAATTAATTATTTAAAAAATGGAGCTTATGATGAACTAATTGTTTAGAAAATCACTGTCAAAACTGCATAAACCACCCATATCCAGCACTTTTTCAGAAAGCTTCCAAGACAAGGAGCATTTCCTATCCCTTATTTGTCCTTGACACCTTCATTTTTTTCTCCTCATGCCCATTCTCTAAAGACTTTCACCAGTATTTCACCAGTATTTATCTTCCAAATTACAAAGATCTTAACTCACTCATGTAGCCTCCATCAGAATTATTCTTTTATATGGGCAAAGACTGTATTTCGGAATGCACAGCGATTTCTTTTAAATAAACCAGTGGAGGACAAATAAACTTGGGGAAACAATAACACTAGAAAAGTCTGACATTGGATTTATCTTTGGCTTGTTCCAAAGCCATATTTTAGTGATAACTTTAAAAATGAAGACTGCATTTGCTTGAGCAGACTTTTATTATTTATGCCCTTGGACTACAGTTTAATTTTGTACTACAGACAGATGATGTTTCCACTATATTTTATTAATTTAGGAAAAAACCCAATTTTTATTGTCTTTGAAAGCTAAAAAGTTGTGTCAACTGGCATGTTATTTACACAGATGGTTTACGAAGAACTTCAAGTTGCTTTCTGAGAAATTGTTTACTAGCTTTTTTGAATAATTGAGAAAAGTTTCAATTACTCAATTATATCAGTCCCTGCTAAATCTCTCATTATTTCAATTCGATGGCATAAATAAAATGGCAATGTACTTATTTAACAGTAGCTACAAGACGTTCTCCAGGCACTCAGTAAATGCTGGATGAGTCTATAAAGTGAGTATAAGTGACTTAATCCAGTAAACTCACAAAACTCCTTTCTGTAGAATTTATAGTTTGTGTGAGGAGAAATACACACATAATAAAACATGTGGAAATTAACTTAGATATAGGAGTTTTGAGTTAAAATGTGATACACAAAGAAATATATTTGGGACAATTGGAAAGGAGGGAGTTCCCTGAGAAACTGTGATCTGACCAGGTTTTTAAAAATCTTAGAGAGAGGCGCTTCAAAGACAGGTAACACCTCAGTCTGGTTCTAGCGACACAGAAGTGAAATTACCATCACCGCTGCTCTGTGCCTCACGTGGGCTTCTGTCATTCCATCCCCGACAAAACTCCACTCCGGGGTGTCCTGACATCCACCCCCCAGGGCCTTATAAAACTGACACATCTCACTATTGTTTCATCAACCATGTCCTGCGAGCCCAGCATGGAGCCAAGTGTTGTATATGGATTAGCTATTTATTTAGATGTGGTTACAGCTCTGTAAGTTAAATACTAAGCAATAAAACCAAGATTTAAACTTTGGTCTCCTTTTACACTTTAAACTATTTTCCCAGGTCCCAGATTCAGAAACAAATAAACCTTTTTTTTTTTTTTAAGATTTTATTTATTTATTTGAGAAAGAAAGCATGAAGAGCAGGGGGAGGGGCAGAGGAAGAAGAGGAAGGAGCAGACTCCCAGCTGATCAGGGAGCCAGACACTCAGGAGGGCCGCCGTCCCCTGCAATCCCAGGACTCTGGGATCATGACCTCAACCAAAGGCAGTGAACCAACTGAGCCAGCCAGGCACGCCACCAGTGTAAGTTCTTGAGGTCATCTCTCCCAAGAGACCTTGTAATCAATATTCTTCCCTGTCTTCCAGAGCTTTCCCCTGCATGTCTCCTAGGTAAACCACCATTTGGCTTACCAAAACCCAGCTTGTTAAGTTTGAATTGATCAATACGGCCTTAGCATGGGAGCCCCAAAGAATTCTCCACATGGACTTTAATAAAAGGCGCTCTGCCCTGCTGTCTGCATTGTGTCTTGACTTCCCTCTGTGGCCTCTCAAAGTGTCCCAGTTTTTTTTTCCAGGACCAATGAATAATAAACCCGTTTGCAATTCCTCTTGTGGTCTTTTATTGAAGCAAGGCTCACCATCTGGCACCCTGTGCTTCCCCTAGTAAGTGTTCATTTGACAAATTCATAATAACAGATAAAACCTTTGACTTACAGAACACTGTTCACTCACTGTGCAACTTGTCAGACTACTGAAAATTTAAATAAGAGGAAACAGTAAGAAAAATGAACAAACACCAGGAATCGGATTCTAAAGGATGTAATAAAGAAAAACTGCAAAAGAGCTACAGTCAGATGTTTAATTTTCTGCCCTTTCTCCAGCTACCTGCTATAACGAAACAGACAGAAACCCTGGGACACTAATGTGGTTCACCATCTGATTCCCCCTGTTCAGTTACTAGTTGGCTTTGGCAAGTCATGTAGCCCGTTTTCCTTCCTTTTCACATCTGTTTGATTAGCTTCATAACAACTCTCCTAATTTTTGAGGACTGGCCATACTCAAACTACAGGGATTAGCATAGAGTAGCTGCCCCATAAAGAACAGGAAATAGGGGGGCACCAGGGTGGCTCAGTGGGTTAAGCCTCTGCCTTAGGCTTAGGGCACGATCCCAGGGTCCTGGGATTGGGGGCTCTCTGATCAGCAGGGAGCCTGCTTCCTCCTCTCTCTCTGCCTGCCTCTCTGCCTATTGTGATCTCTGTCTGTCAAATGAATAAATAAAATATTTTTTAATAAAAAGAAAGAAAGAAAAATGAAACAAAATACTTCTCTCCAAAAGTTACATGACTAAAAACAAAGGCACGTTTTTTCAAAACAATATTATTATTGATATTGGGAGCAAATTGGAGTACAACATGAAAAGAGTAGGAAACATTTACATGTAAATCAAGATGAATCTCATAATCAAAATAAAAAAGGTTAAATGGAAAAATATTGTTTTAATTTTTAAATAAGAACCAGGTTTGGAATCAGAGAATGTTAAAAGTTGTAAGTTTTAATGTAAAGGTGAATAAATTAAAGTATAAAGCTGCTTGCAATGCAAACAAAGAAAATGAGCTTGAGACAATAATTTCTGAAAGTTAATAAAACAGAATTTAGAGAGGAAATGCAGAAAAGTAAATTAGAGGGAAATATTCCAGTATTACATAAAAATGGAAAGCATGGCTGCTCTTAAGAAGAAAAATAAAGAGAAAGGCTTACCCAAAGCAA
The DNA here is from genome assembly GCA_004024625.1 of Mellivora capensis. Lineage (NCBI taxonomy): Eukaryota > Metazoa > Chordata > Mammalia > Carnivora > Mustelidae > Mellivora > Mellivora capensis. The sequence continues at coordinate 12,303 of PISX010022867.1, forward strand.
CCCAAATATTTACTTTTCTTACTTGGCAAAAGGTGCCATATTGCTATATTAAAGGGGAAGAAAAATAAAAGGCTGAGTTTCATTTCTTATGAATAAAAGGAAATATGCACGTCCCTGACTCCCAAACTTCCTGACCCTAAAAAGGCATTTAGCTTCCTTCTTTGAATTTCGTATCTTTATGATTTTAACCTGGTCCAAGACAAATATTATTAGAGCTTTAAAACGTCAAAGCCCTTTGAAAGCACTAACAGTTCCTTACAAAGTCTACTCCATTGGCCACCTCTACAAAATAATGGCTATGTTTCTTACTTTGATTTAAAATTAAATTCCCTATTAATAAAATTGAAAGCCCTTGCTCTATTTTCCCAGTGATACTTTTAAAAGTTGTACTTTGTTTATTTTAACTATATCCATCATGTTTTTATTATTTTAGCCCAGACCCATTGAATTCCTCTTCCCACGTAGTTTCACTTCATAAAGGAGATTATGGATTCTTGTTTCTTCAGCTTGATGTTGGCTTACAGTTATGATTTTTCCATCACTGATTGGTCCAATCTACTTCTAAAGCAGTAGTATATTTACATGGGAAGACTATAGTTAGTAGTGAGAATATAGAAACAGAATGCACAATCTGAAAATCTATTTTAGGGCTCATAGAGATTTCACTTAAAATAATAGATCCTTTGGACAATGAACTATTTTTCTCATAATATTTGAGGGATAAACAAAGTGTTCAACCACCTCATGACTTCAATCACTGTTACTCAGTATGGTACGGGATTTAAATATACCAAGTACTACTGTTCTTTGTTTTCACTCAAAGATGATAAATGAAAAATTCGAAAATCTCAAACTGTTTTGTGTCAGTCTAAGTCATTGTGATGTCTATATTTTCCTTTATAAACCATTTCTGATAAAATGACTCTTCCATAATCTTCATAACCACTTTATGAGGCAAATAGTTATTTTCTGTTTTAAAGCAATAAACTGAAGTACTGAAATTTTAATTGGCTTGGTAACACTCATGCAGCTAGAGTCAGATATTGAGAATCAAACCAAATAAACACATATACAAACATATATATCAAAACAAATATATATATGTATAAATTTGCCCTGAGGACTGTTTTAGTGGATTCTCTTAAGTTGATAAGTGCCACGGTTTCATTACTATTCAGTTTAAAACATTTTCCAGTTTCTATTGTGATACCATTAAAAATCCATGGGCCATTGAGAAGTATATTTGCTAATACTGGGGGATTTTTAAAGATTTTATTTACTTATTTGACAAACAGAGATTACAAGTAGGCAGAGAGGCAGGCAGAGAGAGAGGGGGAAGCAGGCTCCCTGCTGAGCAGAGAGCCCAAGGTGGGGCTCCATCACTGGGGGATTTTTAAATTATCATTTTTCATTTTGATTTTTCAGCCATTTCCAGTGAGTCCAGAGAAAATGCTCTCTATGATGCCAATTGTTTGAAATATGTTCTGACTATCTCTACTTTCCAGTCTATGGGCAGTTCTTGTCATTTTCATTTGGCCTTCCTGAAAACAATGGTAACAGGAAGTCATTGAGTGCAAAAGCACATACATGCTCATTATGTAAAGCTGGGTAAGATGTTTAAATCTTTTGTTTATTAGGAGATATCAATAAGAGAGTGAGGAGGAAGGCCACATAGTAAGAACATGTATACTAAATATTATATCTAATGGAGAAATCTTCCCTTAAAGACTGAGCTCAAGGGGTGTCTGGGTGTCTCAGTGGGTTAAGCCTCTGCCTTCAGCTCAGGTCATGATCTCAGGGTCCTGGGATCGAGCCCCACATCAGGCTCCTTGCTCAGTGGGAAGCCTGCTTCTCTCTCTGGCTCTGCCTGCCTCTCTGCCTGCTTATGATCTCTGTCTCTCTCTCTCTCTCTGTCAAATAAATAAATAAATAAAATCTTAAAAAAAAAAAAAAAGAAGACTGAGCTCAAGACATCACTATATAAACCAGTATTTAGTCACTGTTGTTACATAAGCCACCATTAAATTAAGAGTAAGAAATAAGAAGTATAAGTTTGGAATTGAATGGTACTACTACTATAATTATATATGACTATCATCTGCACAGGAAAATCAGGAAAACAATGGCTATATCAGTATGGAAGAAACGAGAACTCCCTAAATAGCTTTGTGAAAATGGATTAGATATTTGGGGAAAAATAAATTTAGATTTGTATGTCACGTCTCACTGTATTCTGATGAATATTCCATTCTGATGGAAATTTAAATGTAAGTAAGAAGGCTAGTTAGAGGGAGAGAGAGAGAGAACATAAAAGTAGTAGAAGGAGAAAATATAATGTTGTAGTATCTGCAGTTTAAAACTAGGAGTGGGCATGAGCTTTTTTAAGTATGACCCCTGAAACTAGAACTCATCAAAAAAAAGGGGTATAGTGGTGCCTGCGTGGCTCAGTCAGTTAACTGTCTGGCTCTTGATTTCAGCTAAGGTCATGGTCTCAGGGTCGTGGGATCAAGCCCTGTGCAGGGCTCGGTGCGCAGTGCAGAGTCTGCTGGTCCCTCTCCCTCTACTCCTCCCCCCTACTCGCTCTCTCTCTCTCTAAAATATATAAATAAAGAATCTTTAAAAAAAAAAGATGGTATATCTAACAATTAAAAAACAATAAAGTTCCTAGGTACCAAAATTATGATGTATTTCAAATTCCTATATTCCCCAAAAGACCTAATTCTATGCACCTACAAAACAAACTCCAGGTGTATTGTTATAGGGTATTAACCAGATTAATCTTATTTTTATTGAAACAAACCAAAGATTTAAAAAAGCTGAAAAGGTAATGCAAATATTCACTAAAATGAAAAACAAAGAAATGGTATTTCTCTTCAATTTATTAAGATTTATTATAAAATTTCAGGAACTAAAAAATATGCTAACACTTCTAGAAGAGACAAAAGACAGATGGAGAGAGAGTTTAGCTATATTCAATGTAACATAATTTTGTGTTATTAAAGGGGAAGGTGTAAACTATATAGAAGATGGTGTTCAGGAAACTGGCTTTCTATACAAAGGGGAAGAAAGTTTACATCATTTGTTTATTCAATCTACAAGTATTTACTGACTTCCTGTTTACTGACTTCCTTATCTTTCAGTGACTGGAGATATATCCATGAACCAAAATTTCAACCTTTTTAGAACTAAATACAGGATGTCTTAGATGACAGCCTTCACCCTGAGAAGAAGAGTCAATCAAGAGGGTAGGCAGTTGTGATGGTGCTAATGGTGACCCTGAGGCAGGGGTGCAGCTGGAATTGGGATGGGGGTGCCGGTGAGAAGGTGGTGGTATAGTGGTGCTTGCAGTCATGGTGGTCATGGTGGTCTTGGTGCTCATGAGGGTGGTGGTATAAGTGTTACTTAGATTGGGATGTGTGGTTTACTTTATTCGGTGTTGGAGAAGACCTCATGTTACGTGTTCTTTGGCAGAGAAATGAAATAAGGAAGTAAGGAAAGCGGACCATAAAGTGTAAAAGCCAATTTTATGAGTTGTGTTAGGCATGCATTAAGAACTGGGTGTGTTGTAAAACTATGGATTCTGTTACGCTGAAAAGAAATGAAATTTTAAAAAAAGGAAAAAAAAAAAAGAAAAGGAAGGAATCTTGTGTGCCTGGAGTGATAGAGAGAGGACAAGAAGGCATATTGAACAACTGTGCAAACTCATGATTATCAGAGAAATGTACTGAGTTAGCATGCAGAAAGCAAACACACACACACAACACAAAGATACATGTGTATAAAGGTCTCCTTCTAATGAACCTTTTTCTTTCATTCAACATTTAATAACATTCCCACACATTGTTTTTCCTGCGGTCTAAACTGCTCATATTTATTGCTATTCCAATTTATATTAAATTGGAATACTGTGAATGTTCAACCTCTTCACCTTCCAACATATTTTTTCTATATCGAGAAAAAAATCGAGAATAGTCACTAATGCAGATGTGGGGATTTTTTATGCTTAAACCCTCAATTTTAACAACTTAGCCAACTTCAAAATCATTAATTTCTGTCAATTCTTAGTAATCCGTTAAGTAAAATGATACATTTCCTGGTACTTTCACTCAATATTCATTTCATTTTAAATAAATCCAGAAAAAGCCAACAAAAGTTCACAAGTCAATAACTGGCTTAAGCCACGTATCTTACTTATGTGAAGTAAGTCAGATTTACATAAATAAGTCCAAATTTCTGGCTTAGTATTGTATTCTATTAAACACAACACTACATGTTGAAAAGAGCGATTTCTAAATAGGATTTCTGGTGAATATACTAAGACTCTGTCTCTAATGGTTTTTACTATATCAGTCCCTTTGGTAGCTGAGATTAGTTGGTTTTACCTTGACTTGTTTTAACTTGATCTTCTAATTAGTCCCATTGAAGACCATGAAAAGAGACAAGAATCTTAATGTGCTTAGTTTAAAAACTATCTTGGTGAGAATTCTATAAGGCAAATGTTATTCCTCATCCCTTTGCCTGATGTTAGGTCATCAGGAAATAAGATGTATAATCAGGAATCCATATTCTAGGCAGATAAGCTCTAGTTAATCTTTTGCTACCTGGCAATGGTACGAGGCATGTCCTGAAAAGCAGTAATAATAAAGGACCTTTGAAATATATAGGTAATAGATTAATACATTCTCCCTGGAGAACTTCTAAAAATGGAAATAATACTGAATAACTTTTGAGCTCTATGAATCTTTTGAGCCCCTATCAAGGCTAACTCATATTATTAGGATTTTATACTTCTAGGCCTTATTCTATATATTTACAGAAAACATGAGCATCTGTCAGATATATTATCAAGTACACATCTGGTATGTATCAAGTGTATCAGTCTTCTGTGAGTAATTCTTTCTTCTATTTTTTAAGGTTCTATGAAATTTATATGTGTATGTGTGTTTATGTTTGTATGTAATATATTTTTAGGTGAGAAGGAGAGAAAGAATATCAAGTAGGCTCCATGCCCAGAGCAGAGCCTAACCTGAAACTCAATCTCACTACCTTGAGATCACAACTTGAGCCTAAATCAAGAGTTCCATGTTTAACCAACTGAGCCACCCAGGTGCCCATGAAACATATTTTTTTTGGTTTGCTTTTTACATCTATATAGACAGTCTAAAATAGGAAGTAGAAAGAAGATGCAAAGTCTACTATTTTTATGACCCTAAAATTAAGTTTATTGTGTTATATTAATTTTAGAAAGTAGTGCCACGGTCAATATTGACTATCCTGATCCTTAATAAAGTCTTGTGCTCAAGTTTCCTTTGTGTTCAGTAATGTGAACACAGCACCTAGACATTAACTGTCATGCTACTATGTACTCAGAAAGTGATGTACCTACCCTCCAATGAATGAATGGAATGAGGGAAAAAATTACTCTATATTATATATACTCTTTCTCTCTCTTCTCTCTCTCTCTCTCTCTCTCTCTCTATATATATATATACATATATAATATTACATATAGTTAAAGTATCTTAAACTTGTTTTGGGGAATTAAATACAAGAGTATACCTATAGGGAAACATCTAGTGAACCCATCACTCAAAACAGATTGATAAGCCTGCAGCATTGTAATGAAGTGTAATTTCCTTTCCCAGGACAGAGTTGGGCAGTGCACTGGAATCAGCACTGGTGTGTTAGATATCATATTTACATCATCATCACCATCACTATTATTACTATTACTTTTATTCCTACCTGCTCTTCCATTACCTTGGTTCAGTTTGCTACCCAAATAAGTCATGCTTACTTTAGGAGCTTATTTTTCTGTCCCACCGACAATTCCCCCTCAATTATCTGAAGAGCCATTTCAGACCCTGGAAACTTCTAGAGGTAAGAATAACTAACGAGTGGGGCACCTGGGTGGCTCAGTGGGTTAAGCCTTAGGCTCAGGTCATGATCTCATGGCTCCTGGGACTGGGTCCTGTATCAGGCTCCCCGATCAGCTCTAAGTCAGATTCTCTTCTCCCTTTGCCCCTCCCCCCACTGTTCCTGCTCAATCTCTCTTTACCTCTCTCAAATAGATAAAAAAATATTTTATTTTTAAAAGATTTTATTTATTTATTTGACAGAGAGAGAGATCACAAGTAGGCAGGGAGGAAGGCGGGGGTGGGGTGGGGAAGAACCCTAATATCATGACCTGGGCTGAAGGCAGAAGCTTAATCCACTGAGCCACCCAGGTGACCCAATAAAAATATTTTAAAAAGAATAGTTATTGAGTGTTATTCTGTCACAAATAAGATAATGCTGATTTAACCAACTCATAATGAAAAGAGATGAGTACATTGTTCAACATATTAATGTATTTTCCTTCTTGCATTTCTGTATGTATATTTCCCCCATACTCAAAATCTTTTGCATCCCCAAATGAACTTCATCTAGAAATGTAATCACAATATATTCAGTAATGAAAATACAGCTTCTTCATTCTTCTGCTCTGATTAGATTCTCCTGCCAAGCCATTATCCCATAATCGACTTTTCTTATTTGTGAAGCTAAATCCCTTTTAACAGCTAACATCTCCAAGTCCTTATCCAAGATGGGGTGCTTTGCACCCAAACTCCAAAATACGCCAGTGCAGTTCAGTCAGGACTCCTGAGGGACTAGACAGAGTGTCCCATGTGCCATCGACCTATTCAAGTTGAATAACTAACTTGGCTGGATCACAGAGGCCAAGTGTGAGAATTCCTTGCACTGCAGCCTGCACCAACCACACAGACTCAGCTGCGCTTCTTTTACTCCAGAGCTGGCAGCCTTTCAGTTAGCCAAATAGTTTCATCAGACCACCCAGGCATGTGGTTGATATTTCCTACAAAGTCATAAAGCCAAATAAGTGTGTGCTGTTTCTGTCATCCACTTATCTGAAATGGTTCGGGCTCAAAATAAATAGAATTTTAAAATGACTTCTATTTGCTCATTAGGTGATCATATATTTAATCTAATTATGCCTTAGTTGTTCCGCATTGTGTAATCACTATTTTAGATTGTGAATTACAAGGACAAGTTTTATTCATTTTTTTAAAAGATTTTATTTATTTATTTAACAGAGAGATCACAAGTAGGCAGAGAGGCAGGCAGGGGGCGGGGTGGGGAAGCAGGCTCGCAGCCGAGCAGAGAGCCCGATGCGTGGCTCCATCTCAGGACCCTGGGATCATGACCTGAGCCAAAGGCAGAGGCTTTAACCCACTGAGCCACCCAGGCGCCCTGTTTTATTCATTCTTAGTATATGTGCTGCCGAAGCGAGCACGTGTTTTATTCATTCTTAATTATTCGCCCCCACAATGGTGTCTTCATGATAGTTCTTGAGGCATTAGTAAGTGAAAAGTCAATTATCTGTGGTATGTTCTCTACACTTTTCCAGGCAAGGCAATTTCTTTCTTAATTTCAGAAACTGTGCTCTTTCTTTCTAGAACTAGGACAACACCAGCTCTAAAGAACTTTCAACTCCTCTTCCATTACAAGTCTATTAAGAATTACAATGTCAGTGATTGAACTGTACAACTCCATCCCTATAAAATGTCAAGTTGCTACGGTTATACTACTGATTATTATTATCATTGATGCCCTGGTGATTCCTTGAGAAATATACCTCTACAGAATTCAATACATTTAGCTCTCTGATGGAAACTTTTGGACTAGTGGAAATAGCAAATCACTAAATCATTAAAGCTCTTAACTCTTATTCTGTGTATAAGCAATTCACTATTAGAAAGTAGTTTATCACAGCTAGGGTCCTTCCCACCAGTTGCTCTTTCAAAGGTTTTTTAACTGTGTAAGGAAAATGTATTCCAGAAAAAGTATGAATAGACGTTATAGTTGGATGTGATGTGAAAGTTTAAAATACACATTTAGTTGTTGGTAAAGAGAAGTTCAAGGTGAGCTAGAGTGGAGACAATGTCAGCAATGATAATATTCACAGAGATGATGATAATTTTGTTACTACAGTTACTACGACTGGAAAATATTATTAGGAAAATTATAAGTGAAGACAATAAAATCAGATCTTTGACTTGGCTTGTCAATTCCTTATCAACCTGAGCTTATTATATCTTCCCCCAGAATTAATTAAATAAAACTCAAAAAGATCTCTGTTCCTGTTCAGAGACTGGAAGGCTCGCCATTGTCAAGATGTCACTTATTTCCAAATTGATCTATAAAATCAAGGCAATATTAATAAAATCCCAACAGGTTATTTGTAGATATCACCAAGCTAATTCTAAAGTTTATATGGAGAGAAAAAGACCCAGGAGAGCCAACACAAAAGTGAAGGAAAAGAACAAACATGGAGGATTGACGTTACAAGACTTCAAGACGTACTAAAAAGCTACAATTGTCAAACAGTGTGGTATCGGCAAGAGAATAGAAAAAAAGATCAATGGAATAGAACAGAGAGCCCAGAAATAGACCCCTGTAAATACAGTCAACAGATCTTTGACAAAGGAGTTAAGGCAATAAAATGGAGTAATGATAGTCTTTGCAACAAACAGTTCTGGAAGACATTCACATGCAGAAAATGAATCAAGATACTAGCCTTTCAGGTGCCTGGGTGGCCCAGTTGGTTAAGCAACTGTCTTCTGCGCAGGTCATGATCCCAGAGTCCTGGGATCGAGTCCCGCATTGGGCTCCCAGCTCCATGGGGAATCTCTGACCTCCCCTTTCATGCTCTTTCTCATTCTCTCTCTCTCTCTCTCAAATAAATAAATAAAATCTTAAAAAAAAAGATACAGACCTTACACCCTTCACAAAGATTAACTCAAAATGGACCACATAATTAAATAAAACATACAAAACTACATAAAACTCCTAGAAGATAACAGGAGAAAATCTGATGATCTTGGGTTTGGCAATGACTTTTTAGATACCAGAATACCAAAGACATAACCCATGGAAGAAAGAATTGATAAGCTGGGCTTTGATAAAGTTAAAAATTTCTGCTCTATGAAAGACTCTGCCAAGAGAATGAAAAGCAAAACCAACTGCGAGGAAACATTTGGAAAAGACACATCTAAAAAAGGACTGTTGTCCAAATATAGAAAATATAGAAAGCAGTCTTAGAACAATGAGAAAACAAACAACCCAATTAAAAAAATGCTACAGTTAGAATGGCAAAGATTAACAAGACAATAAACAACAAGTGTTGGAGAGGATGTGGAGAAAGGGGAACCCTCTTGCACTTTTGGTGGGAATGAAAGTTGGTGCAGCCACTTTGGAAAACAGTGTGGAGATTCCTCAAAAGATTAAAAATAGAGCTACACTATGACCCTGCAATTGCACTACTGGGTATTTACCCTAAAGATACAGATGTAGTGAAAAGAAGGGCCATCTGTACCCCAATGTTTATAGCAGCAATGACCACAATCACCACACGGTGGAAAGAGACAAGATGCCCTTCAATAGATGAATGGATAAAGAAGATATGGTCCATATATACAATAGAATATTATGCTTCTATCAGAAAGGATGAATACACAACTTTTGTATCAACATGTATGGGACTGGAGGAGATTATGCTGAGTGAAATAAGTCAAGCAGAGAAAGCCAATTATCATATGCTTTCACTTACTTGTGGAACATAAGGAATAACACAGAGGACATTAGGAGATGGAACGGAGAAGGGAGTTGGGGGATATCAGAGGGGGAGATGAACCATGAAAGACTGCGGACTATGAGAAACAAACTGAGAGTTATAGAGGGTAAGGGAGTGGGGGGATGAGTGAGCTTGGTGGTGGGTATTAAGGAGGGCATGAATTGCATGGAGCACTGGGTGTGTACATGAACAATGAATCTTGGGACACTGAAAAAAATAAAATAAAATTTAAAAACAGGGTGGGGGGCAAAAGAAATAGCACCAAATTTCTTAATAAACAGCTCACCAGAAAAGACATACAAAGGGCAGAAAGTAAGTATATGAAAGTGTCATTATATGTGACATTATATGTCATCAGGGAATGCAAATTAAAATGAGATACTACTACGTACCTATTAGAATCGCTAAATTCAGGAACACTGACAACACAAAATACTGGTGAGGATATAGAGCAAGGAAACCCTTGTCTTACAGATTTGTCCAACCCACAGAATGTCAAACACCAACAATGATCCATAATGTAAACTCTACACTCAGTGTAATTATGATGTGTCATTGTGGGTCCATCAGTTGCAACAAATACACCACTCAGGTAGGGGATATTCATGTGAGAAGCTATGCAGGAGTGGGAACAAGAGATTGGTGAGAAATCACTGTACTCACCCCTCAATTTTTCCGTGAACCTAAAACTGCACTAAAATATAAATTCTATTTTTTAAATCCTGCAGTGATATACATAGAAAATCAATATGATGCTTACTTCGAAAACATTTTGCATGTTGATTTATAACTGTGATTTAAAACTGGGCTATGGGGGTACCTGGGTGGCTCAGTCATTTAGGCATCTGCCTTTGGCCCAGGTCATGATCCCACGGTCCTGGTATCGAAACCCACATCTGGCTCTCTGGTCAGTGGAGAGCCTGCTTCTCCCTCTCCCTCTGCCTGCTTGTGCTCCTCTCTCTCTACCCCTCTGTCAAATAAACTAAATAAAATCTTTTTAAAAAACAAAACAAAATAAAACTGGGCTATGACATTCAGCAAACTGGAGTAATAGTGGAATCAAGATAATAAGATGGTTTCATACACCTATACGCCACTGTAGCTACAAAAACAGAGCTAAAGTGGATAAAAAATGAAAAGAAATTAAAGTTATTAATGGGTTCATATATGGAATAAATGTATCTGGGATTAGAAAATGAAATAACATACACCCTGAAGCTACTGGTTTGGACTGGAGAGCCCTGGGTCTGCATACAGTCACCAGCTGCACCTGCAAAGACCAGATGGAGTTGCCAAGAAGGTTGGATGATGGATCAGACCTCCAAGTTTGAAGCCAATGCCAGGAGAAGGATTATCCCTGCTTAAGAAAGAGCCTAAAATGCACAAATTTCCTGCACAAATGCAGGAAACAGTCAATATCAAACAGCTCTGGATGCACTATAGGGTATGGAGGGATATGAGAGAGGAGCCCGGAATTGTTTGAGGGCCAATATGGAAGCTAAAATGTCTCCCTTGACTATATTTCTGAAAGCCCTCAGCAAAAGAGGAATCACTTCCAATTGCCATTGACAGAGAGAGAGAGGTTAGGGAGGTGGGTGAAATATTCCTAAACCATGGCTTCTGGCTTCTGGATGTGAATATGGGAGGGGAATCTAATCATCTCAAAAGGCGGGACTATGCTGATGAAGTCCCATTGAAGGAAGATAGTTTTTTATCGGGTCCTCAGGACACTCAGTTCATTTGGTTAAGTTCATCAGTTGATTACTATAGTCTACAAAAGACAGAAGAGCTTGTTCCATTTGCTATCAAGATTGAGATTTGCTTTTGGAAATATTGGAGAAGTCGCACAGGGTCAGTATGATCCAAAATGAAGGTTCATGACCCCTGGTTATTTGAAACTTCTGGTGCTCATGCAATGCTACATGCTATTCCAGGCTCCCTTGTGTTAATCTTCTTTTTTGTACATTTTTGTTTTCTCAAGACATTTTCTCCTTTTCTCTTCTTACATAAATAATACAGAATCATTCCATAAATACATATATATTTATGTCTAAATAAATGCATGTCTTCTTCTTCCTGCTGCCTAAATGATCTACCTCTTATCTACTTTCTACCTCTATTGTCAATAGGCAAAGATCCTTACCTTCTTAAAATCTTGAATGAAATGAAAGCTTAAATTTTGCTGTCTTCAGGCACTGATTTTCTCATTTCCTCCAAAAAGTCTTGAAGTAACAATCTAAACACATTATCTCCAACTCTTCACTGTAGACCCTTGACCTGGTCATAGTTTACAGATCTGAGAATCCTTGTATTTCTACAGTTTTGGCCAGATGCTGTAGATGTGAGGTTGCATGTTTATATGTGTTAAAAATTCTTTTTTTTTTTTTTTAGATTTTATTTACTCACTTGACAGAGAGAGTGAGAGAACCCAAGCACGAGGAGTGGCAGAGGGAGAGGGAGAAGCAGGCTCCCCGCTGAGCAGGGAGCAGTATACAGGGCTAGATCCCAGGATCCAGGGTTCAGGACCCAAGCCTAAGGCAGACGCTTAAACAACTGAGCCACTGACCCTCCCATACAGTTGTTAAATTTTCACACTAAGTCATATCAACGTACTTCTATGCCACTTGTGGGTAACACATCCATTTCATCTTTTCATATCATAATAGAACTCAAGTCATACACATCTATGTACTATCATACCTCCACTAAGGATGTTTTAAGATTATTTGGGGACACTACGTTACATAAACATTATTTACTTGAGGGACATACTAGAATAAAAAAAAATGTTGACTATCCAATGGTGTGTATTTTTTAAATAATATGAGACTTTGAAACGTAATTCAAATTCAAGGATCACCTGATTAAAAAGACTATTCAGCTAAAACTATTAAAAATGTGAGAAAATTACTATTTCCTCAGTGTAATCCACCAAAGCTCATTTCACACATTTTTTTTTTCCTCTTTACATTTCCCTTCTGCTCCTTGGGTTCATACTACATCAATATTGCTTAATATTGTAATCTTCTGATAAAAGGGACTCAAATGTTTCCTAATATAAAATCTTTAAATCCTGATTGTGTTTAATTCTCTTTATTCTCGTTAAGAACTTACTAAGTCCTTGCCTGGGGAAGAAAAATTTGTGGAGGAATTCAGTCTTGTCCTGGGCAGATACATTCTAGGCCTTCCCCAGCTCTTCTAATTAGTCATTCATTCATCCATCCATTCATTCATTGGTGTAGTCAGAAAATGAAAAACTGCCAGTATTATACATAAGGTCACTGGAGATATTATTGTTCCATTCTATCCAAAAAGACAAAAGGAGCCAGAAGCTTCTGACAGACTACAAAAAGTTTTCAAGGGTGATTGTGACACCCAATTTCCAATGACATAAGTAAAAGTGCAGGAAGTGGCAAGAACTATCTTTAAAAATAGAATCTCAGAAATGATCTTTTAATAGAACAGGCTCGATTTGTCCAGTGTAATTCCTTTCACTGCCTCTTTACTTCTACCTCAGAATTACAGCTCACATCTCTCAGACCTTCCCCTTCTGACTAAACCCCTCATGGCAACCTTCTTCATTTCTTGCCACAGGCAGATCTCACTTCTGCCCCCTTTCCTTTCTATTTCTCTCTCTCATGGAAAACTTGAGAGATTATATCACCAGGACTTTTTTTCTCATTATGTGGGTACTCAAAACTGTACCATATCTAGATAAACAGATCTAACACCACAAAAAATTTGACAGAAAGAGCAATCATTAAACTTCAATTATTAATATGTGTTGGCATCTTATTTCATCAGGCGAAAAGCTGCAGCTTAAAGAAAAGTATTCAATTTAAGTTTCATAATGGCTTAATAATGAATTTATTAATGCTTTTAAAAATAAGAAATGTTGAGCTCTCAAAGATATGGCATAATTTTAAAAAATCCTTTAAATCTTAGTTTATTAATAATATTTATTAAATCTCATTTATAAACTGTAATAGAAAAGAAGCCCATAGAATACTCCCAATAAACAGATGGCATCTCAGACAAATTAGAATAAATCCATCATGTTGTAAAACCACACATAGGATGAAATAAGCCTCTCTTAGAGCAGTACTCTTATAGGAGATAGCTGTAAGTTCCAGAAAGAATATACAGAATGTGTCTTCTAAAAGTACTAAAGAGAGACCAGAGGTAGGTGATTCTGGAAAGGGGCTTTTGTTTGGAAGAAGAGAGGGTCACTGGGTGATTTTCAAATTTTTGTGCCTTCTGGACTGAGACTAGACTCCAGTTGAACCATGGGAGACTGCTAAAACTCTAACTGGCCTGAGGAACCAGATAGAGTATGAGACAACCAAACTTGTAGACACAGAGAGAATCACATAAAGAAGAGAACTAGAGAGGGGTTGTTCAAATTCTGTACATCAACTCTCCATAATCTCCAAGCAACCCAGAGTCCTATTAGTTGGTGATAGGCTAAGCAGCCCAGCCAAGGATAGAAGAACAGAACTGAGATTTTTGACCTGACACCCAAGTATGTCCAGGTGTCAGGTCCAACTCATTTAAGGACTAGTAGCTGAAACAAAGAACTCAATACTCTTCAAAGGAACACAGCAGAATCCAGAGTATACGTGGTATGACACTTACATTATATTTCTATATAATTCAAGGTATCTTCTTACTCCGGTATCCTGATTTGGGGCACTTGACTAATCCTACACAATCCATGGTGATTTACTAATATGTATTATTGTGAAATGCTCACAAACACAGCACTGGCTCAAAGGGAGATTTTCTTATTTAAGCAGTGGAAATTTCAGAGACATTACTTCAGAGGTGGGCAGAAGCTTTGTCTTAAAAAAAGAAATCCTTTCAAAAATAACAGAGTTAGCTCCTGCCCATGCATAAATTTGGCAGGCTGTATTTCCTCTAAAATGCATATGAAGCTCTTTTCCACAAATATGTATGTTTTTTAACTTAATGCACTGAAACTCTGCAGGATTTTAGCATTATTTTCCTCAATTTGAGCTCTCATAAAGCACTGTACATTGTCTTCCTCTTGATACCAATTTACATCATTTAAAAAATTCAATAGGCAAAACTGACAATAAGTGAGAACTTTTCTAAATCTATGAAAATCAAGTTCTCTTAATTCAGTCTTATTAGCTAAAACTGATTCCAAGCAATAATGCACTGAAAATGACAACTTCTTTGCAGAAATAAACAATATATTCAATTAGACCCATTTCCTTTGGAAAGTACATCCCAGAGGTGAAACATATTTTTTTTCTTTCTGATGGTAGAATTTCAATAATGATGAACAATTAAACATTATTTTTTAAATGAGTACAAAGAGATGAGAAAATGTCAATTACTTATATAAAGGTCTAAGAGGAATATACTTAGATTTTGCCAAGACACCCAGAAGTTCAACTCTTTTTTTAATGTCTTAATTCTCCATCAAGTAAGTAATTAATGACCTCCTCCTACTGGTCAGACCATGCACTCTGTTAGTGGTTGGTATACCAAGGTGTAGTCAACTGCTCTAACCACTGAGCATACGCTCATGGGATACCGAGGTGAACAGACTTACAAATTCCAATGCTTCCATTCATGGGCCTTCAAATAGGGAAGGAGATTCAGGGAAAGGGCAGGCACACAATCTCAGTAGTAAATGTATTTTTGTAAATTAAGAAAAGGAACACCATCGTCAGGAAGTGTACATAAAACAAAGGAACATGATAAACCAAAGGTGTCAGAGAAGGCATTTCCAAGAAATGACAAGAGCTGATGAAAAGCTGTTAAGTAAGAAAAATGGAATGGAACAGCAGAAATTTGAGTCCTGAACATCTTTCCAGAAATACACCAACTGTCGCTACCATATGGAAACCCTCCCCCCATTACCCGTGATAAAGTTCATCTATCCCTGCAGTGGATGGGACTGCCTCACTTTTCACACAACATCATAATGATATTTGGCACATTTTTACTTCATTGAACTCTTTAAAGGAAGAGTTCATGTGAGGAAACTTTATCTGAAAATTTAGAGAAATGAATCATCACAGTTTTTAAATTTTGCAGGAGGTAAACGAGCAGTTTGGGAGATAGCATGGTGTTTTTTGTGGTAAGATTGTTACCTTTCTGGATGCTTGGCTTATCAAAGATGATCAATACATACTGATTATGCATTATTTATAGGTATTAATGTCTATTTTATGAAGAGTAATATAAAAAACAATAAACACTAAAACTGTGCTCTTGGACAAATACATACCATACACATAGACACCCATGAGACCTACACAGGTCACTATACAGAAGCACATGCAGAGACATACAGACCTGGGTGCCTTAATTCTCTCCATCATTCTTGATTAAGCATTCTTGATTGAGCAAACTTCAATCTGCAAAAGTGTACTTTTATTAAGTTTGAGTAAATCTAAAATAGGATCCAAGTCAATCATATCGAAACATATTGTTTCAGGACATAACATTTTCCTTTTTTGTGTGTTTGTTTGTTTTTTTAATTTTTTAATTTCTTTTCAGCATAACAGTATTCATTATTTTTGCACCACACCCAGTGCTCCATGCAATATGTGCCCTCCCTAATACCCACCACCAGGCTCCCCTAACCTCCCACCCCCCACCCCTTCAAAACCCCTCAGGTTGTTTCTCAGAGTCCATAGTCTCTCATGGTTCACCTCCCCTTCCAATTTCCCTCAACTCCCTTCTCCTCTCCATCTGCCCATGTCCTCCGTGTTATTTGTTATGCTCTGCAAATAAGTGAAACTATATGATAATTGACTCTCTCTGCTTGACTTATTTCACTCAGCATAATCTCTTCCAGTCCCGTCCATGTTGCTATAAAAGTTGGGTATTCGTTCATTCTGATGGAGGCATAATACTCCATAGTGTATATGGACCACATCTTCCTTATCCATTCGTCCGTGGAAGGGCATCTTGGTTCTTTCCACAGTTTGGCGACCGTGGCCATTGCTGCTATAAACATTTGGGCTACAGATAGCCCTTCTTTTCACTACATCTGTTATCTTTGGGGTAAATACCCAGTAGTGCAGTTGCAGGGTCATAGGGAAGCTCTATTTTTAATTTCTTGAGGAATCTCCACACTGTTCTCCAAAGGGGCTGCACCAACTTGCATTTCCACCAACAGTGTAAGAGGGTTCCCCTTTCTCCACATCCTTTCCAACACACGTTGTTTCCTGTCTTGCTGATTTTGGCCATTCTAACTGGAGTGAGGTGGTATCTCAATGTGGTTTTAATTTGAATCTCCCTGATGGCTAGCAATGATGAAGATTTTTTCATGTGTCTGATAGCCATTTTCCTAAGGTAATAGAGTTACAGAAGATAAGAAATCTTACACTTAGAGTGTATGTCCTAGCATGAAGCCCGTGTTATTTTTCTGTAACTTTAATTAGATAATTGAAGGAAATGCTCATTCAAAGTCTTAATAAAAATAATGGAATATTTATACAACACCTGAAAGAGCTGATAATAACATAACAAAAGCTGTAAAACAGATTTCCAACTTTTGATAGCATTTAAATGGGAAGTTTAGAAATTAAATAATAGCCCTATCTCCAGATATCCTCTTGAGAATATAAAAATTATTTCCTAAAAATAGAAACTTCTCATTATTATAAACTAAAGCTGATAAAATATTTTGAAAACATAAATTATTAAAATAACTTCAGGGGGGTGCCTGGGTGGCTCAGTGGGTTAAGCCTCTGCCTTCAGCTCAGGTCATGATCTCAGGGTCCTGGGATCGAGCCCTGCATCGGGCTCTCTGCTCTGCAGGGAACCTGCTTCCTCCTCCTCTCTCTGCCTGCCTCTCTGCCTCCTTGTGATCTCTGTCTGTCAAATAAATAAATAAATAAAATATTTTAAAAAAATAAAATAACTTCAGAAGAACATACCTCTTGCTCTGTACAAATTCATCTTAAACCTAATTATAGTATGTTAATGTAAAAAAAATACATCCATTTATAGTCCCATTGTATATGCATTGAAAAATCTATCTCTTCTTTGGTTCATTTTGGAGAAAATGATTAAGGTAGAGTTACCTAGTTCATGTGTACCATATTTTGAATCTAATGGACCTCTTAACATTAGAGTGTCCCAAAATTCACTTCTTAGTACACTATTTAAGCTTATACCCTTAATTCTCTCATTTAGATGACTATTAAAAAATGTCTAGGGGCGCCTAGGTGGCTCAGTGGGTTAAAGCCTCTGCCTTCGGCTCAGGTCATGATCCCAGGGTCCTGGGATTGAGCCCTGCATTGGGATCTCTGCTCAGCAGGAAGTCTGCTTCCCCCTTTCTCTCTCTGCCTGCCTCTCTGCCTACTTTTGATCTGTCTGTCAAATAAATAAACAAAATATTTTAAAAAATAAATAAAATAAAAAATGTCTAACTCTAGCACAGATCTTTTATTTTATAATTTTTATTTTTTTATAAACATATTTTTATCCCCAGGGGTACATGTCTGTGAATCGCCAGGTTTACACACTTCACAGCACTAACCATAGCACATACCCTTCCCAAGGTCCATTACCCCACTCCCCTTTCCCGACCCCCTCCCACCAGCAACCCTCAGTTTGTTTTGTGAGATTAAGAGTTACTTATGGTTTGTCTCCCTCCCAATCCCATCTTGTTTCTTTTCTTCTTTTTCTACCCCCCTAGTCCCCCATGTTGCATCTCCACTTCCTCATATCAGGGATATCATATGATAGTTGTCTTTCTCTGATTGACTTATTTCACTAAGCATGATACCCTCTAGTTCCATCCACGTCATTGGGAATGGCAAGATTTCATTTCTTTTGATGGCTGCATAGTATTCCATTGTGTATATATACCACATCTTCTTTATCCATTCATCTGTTGATGGACATCTAGGCTCTTTCCATAGTTTGGCTATTGTAGACATTGCTGCTATAAACATT
>PISX010022868.1:0-30883 GCA_004024625.1 Mellivora capensis
AGGGATGGAAGATGGAAAAAAAAATTTTTTTTTAAATTTCTAAAAAAAGGAGTTGATAAAGTAAGTTGGTTGGGAGAATAAAGAAAAAGAAAGTGGAGAGAATTTGCTCAGGCTGGAGACTAGAACAAGGCTGGAGCTAGATTTAGGGTATATTTTGATCTGCTAGAGGAAGTTGTACCCCACATTTTTTAGAAGAAAAAAAACCCTATGTGTATACAAAAGATAAAGTTAAATATTATGAAGGATAAAATATGACTATAATAATGAAGGTTCAAAAAAGATTATTTTTTTGGAAAGGTATTGTTAAGATAAACTAGTTAAAAAACATTAAAAAGAAAAGGGTAAAAGTTAAAAAAAAATTAGCAGAAGAAAAAAAATTAAAATTAAAGAAAAAATTAAATTAACTGCAAGACTAAAGAATTATGGGGAGAAAGCCATGAATTCCGTGCTTTGCTTTCTCCTCCTCTGGAATTCCGCTGCTCTCCTTGGTAAGTGAACTTGGTCTTGGCTGGATTTCTTGTTGATCTTCTGGGGGAGGGGCCTGTTGTAGTGATTCTCAAGTGTCTTTGCCCGAGGCATAGCCCTTACCAGGGGCGGGGCTAAGTAATCTGCTCAGTTTCGCTTTTGGGAGCTTTTGTTCCCTGAGCGCTTTCCGTAGAGTCCGGAGGACGGGAGTGAAAATGGCGGCCTCCCAGTCTCCGGCCCGGAGGAGCCGGGAGCTCGGGGCCCCACTCCCAAGTGCCCCCTCAGAGAAAAGTGCCCAATCACTCCCGTCTCCCTGGCCTCCAGCTGCGCTCTGAGCTCACCCAGCCTGCGACCGGTTCAAGGTAACCCCGAGCTGAGAGCTCACTCCTCGGCTCTGTCTCTGTAGCCGGCTTTCCGCTCCGATACCTGCGAGCTCTGCGACACTCAGACACCCCCGATCCTTCTGTGACCCTGCGGGGCCTGGGGCCATGCTGACCCCGCGTGGGCTTCACCCCGGTTTAGCCTCTGGAGCGATGTCCCTCCGTGGAGCAGACTTTTAAAAGTCCCGATTTAGTGCTCCGTTGCTCCGCCGCCTGCCGGGAGCCGGCCCCTCCCCCCGCGGTCTATCTTCCTGTTGCTTTGGATTCACTTCTCCGCCAGTCCTACCTTTCAGAAAGTGGTCAATTTTCTGTTTCTAGAATTGCTGTTCTTCTTCTCTCCAATCTCCCATTGGATTTGTAGGTGTTCACAATGGTTTGATAAGCTATCTAGCTGATCTCCTGCTACCTGATGTAGTCTCAGCTGCTACTTCTCCACCATCTTGACGACTCCTATATTTCTCTTTTTTGAACTGAGACTTTCTGTCTTGTTGTTCTGTCCAGAGAAGAATAGGTGAATGAGAGGAGAAAAGATTAAAATGGCAATTATTACTCCAGAGAAATAGATAGTAAACAAATGAGAAGAGACTTGAAACCGGAAAAAAAAAAAATCAGACAGGTGAATAGAACAGAGCAATACACGAGATTTTGGGTGTATTTTGGTCTGTTTATTAGAAGAAACTGCATTCCAAAATTGTAAAGACAGAAAATCTTATGTATATACAAAAGTAAAATTAAATACAATGATAGGATAGAATGTAAGTGTAAAAATGAAAATTAAAAAGATTTTAAAAAGTTGATTAAATTGCTTGAAGAAGGAAAGAGAAAAAAATTAAAGTTGAAAGACTAAGGACTCATGGAGAAAGAAATATGAATTCTATATACTGTTTTCTTTTAGTGCTGGAGTTTTGCAGTTCTGTGTGATCAGTAAATTTGGTCTTAGCTGGATGTTCTTGCTGATCACTTGGGGGGAGAAACCTGTTGTGCTGATTCTCAGGCTTCTTTTTCTGAGGTTGAATTGCCCTGCGTATGCCAGGGGTCCAGGTTAAGTAATCTGCTCCAGATTGCTCTTTGTGGCTTTTGTTCCCTGAAGGCTCTCTGCACTGCCTTCGAGGATGATAATGAAAATGGCGGCCTCCCAGTCTCCACCCCAGGCACTGAAAGCTTGGGGCCCCACTTCTCAGTGTACCCTCAGGGAAAAGCATTGAGTCACTTCTGTCTCCCTGCTCTTTGTCCACCCTCCATGGTCACCGAGCCTATGACCATGCATTTCTCTCTCAGGCCTACGATCCCATTTTGAATTCTCCAAACCCTAAAGACTCCTGCGGCTTTCATTGGCATTACTCCTCCCAGAGAGGGTGGGGGGGTGCCTCACTGTGGTTCTGCTGCTTGCTGGGCCCCTGCTTAGAGAGCGGTTGCTGGACCATGCTGTGTTTCACAGTTTATGGCATCCCTAAGATGAGAGCCCACTCTTGGGCTCACTGATTGTAACCAGCTTTCCTGCTTCAATGACTAAGAACTCTGCCACTCTCAAGCAACCCCAGTCTTTCTGTTACCCTGAGAATCCTGTGATGCAGTGTCCTACTGAGGATTCCACCCTGCTTTGCCACCTGAGCACCTTTCATTTAGGGATGTCCCTCACCAGAGCAGACTTCTAAAAGTTCAGATTTTTCACTCTGCTGCTCTATCACTTTCCAGCAGTTGACTTATTGAGGCTCCCTTCTTGTGTGATTTATCTTCTGATCTATTGCCTCAGATATTTCTCTGCACCTCCTACCTTGCAGAAAGTGGTCTCTATTTGTAGTTGCAGCTGTTCTTTTCTTAGATTTGTGGTTGAGTTTGCAGGTGTTCAGAATATTTTAATAGCTATCAAGCTGAATTCCTGGGACCAGACAAAACTAAGGTTTCCTACTCCTCTGCCATCTTGGAACTCTCGAGAGATGTAAACTTTAAGAATCAAAAATAAATGCTAGAAATCAAAAACACTGTAACCTAAATGAAGCGTACCTTTCATAACCTCATCTGTAGACTAGATATGACTGAGGAATGAATCAACATGCTTGGGTAAGGCAAATAGAAACTTCACAAACTGAAATCCAAAGAGAAAAATGAATGAAAAAACAACAATGAATCTAAGAATTAGAGGGTGTTTTCAGAAGGTCTCTCATGTGTAATTGGAATACCAGGAAGAGTAGAAGAATGGAGCAGAAAATATATTTGAAGTAATAATACATTAGAATTTTCTAAAGCACTAAACCACACATCCAAAAAAAAAAAAAAGTGAAATACCTAGGCATAACAAATTCAAACTGCAAAAAATCAAAGACAGAAAATCTTGAAGAAAGGCAGAGAAAAAGAAAAATCTTATCTATAGAGGAATAAGTATATGAATCACAGTTGAGTTCTCATCAGAAACCATGTAGGTGAAAAGAGAATAGAATGAAATATTCATTGGGGGATAAAAATGTAATGGGCATAATTCTGTCTCTCCCACAAAAGATATTTCCATGCCCTAATTCCTGCTATTATGAATGTGACTGTTACAGATTGAATCATGTCCATCAGAATTCATATGTTGAACTAACATAACCCCTAGTATGTGCTAACCTCTGGTATTTCAGAATGTGAGCTTATTTGTAAATAGGGTTGTTGCAGATGTTATTAGTTAAGATGAAATTAGGATGGGCCCTAACCCAGTATGACTGATGTCCTTATAAAAAGGAAAAGTCAGAAGTAGATGCATGTGCACAGTGTGATCATCATGTGGAGGTGAAGATTGAGATCAGAATTACTCTTCAATTAACCAAAGAATGTCCAAGATTGGCAGCAAAAAAATAGCAGCTAGGGGAGAGATGTGGAACAGATTCTTCCTTTTAGTCCTCAGAAGAAACCACTGACACCTTGATCTGACTTCTAGCCTCCAGGAATATGAAAAGTGAGTCTGTTGTTTAAACCACATGGTTGTGGTACTTTGTGATGGCACACCTAGCAAACTAATACATTGACCTTATTTGGAAATAAGGTCATTGTAGATGTAATTGAGTTAAAGATCTTGAGATAAGATAATTTTGGATTTAAGATAAGCCTGTGAGCCTATGAAGGAAATAGAGAAATTAGAGGCATAGAGATACAGAGAAGAAGGTTATGTGGGGATGGAGGCAGAGATGGGAATTATGTTAAAACAGCCATTGAACACCAGGAGCCACCAGAAGCTGAAAGAGTCAAGGAACAATTCTGCCATAGAGCCTTTACAGGAAGCTTAGTCCTGCCAACATCTCAGTTTTGGACATCTGGCCTCCAAAACAATGAGAAATAAACTTTTGTGGTTTGAGCCACCCAGTTTGTGGCAATTTTTTATGGCATCCCTAGGAAACTAATAACAGAGTTTGTTACCAGGAGTTGGGGTCCTGCTGTAATAAATGATAAAACTGCAAACATGATTTTGGAATTATGTAATGGGTAGAGGCTGAAAGAATTTTGAGGTGAGCCTAAATTCTGTTGAGAGTTCAGAAAGAAGTGAAGAGGATGGAAGGCAAAGGTGCTATCATCTTAGAGAATACATACATTGTCGTGAACAGAATGTTACTAGAAATGTGAGCATTAAAGGTACCTTTGATAAGATTTTAGAAGGAAATATTAGAAACTGGAAGAAGGTGGCGCCTGGGTGGCTCAGTGGGTTAAAGCCTCTGCTTTCGGCTCAGGTCATGGTCCCAGGGTCCTGGGATCGAGCCCCACATCGGGCTCTCTGTTCCGCGGAGAGCCTGCTTCCTCCACTCTCTCCCTGCCTGCCTCTCTTGCCTACTCGTAATCTCTGTCAAATAAATAAATTAAAAAAAAAAATTGGAAGAAAGATGATCCTTGTTATAAGGTTCTAGAAAACTTGTCTGAAAATATTCTACTATTGAATGGAAAAAAAAACTTGTAAACATTGAACTCATAGATATTTAGCTGAGGAAATTATCAAGCAAAGTTTGGAATTTATAGTGTAGTTTCTCTTTGCTCTTTATAGTAAAATATTAGAGGAAATAGATAAATTGGGGAAGTACTTGTTAACTAAAAAGGAAACAGAACTTGATAATTTGGAAAATTTTCATCCTGTTGCCAAAACCAAACAAAAATCATATAGCATACTCTGGAGAGAATCCAGGGGTTTGGCTAGACAAGGTTTTGCCAGAGAGGTTAGGCATGTGATTCAGAGATCCAATCAACCATCTTAGTAGAAGTCAAAAAATAATGGGATTATCCATTATTATTATTATTCCCTGGGGGGAAACTTCTTGTCTAATGACAGGGATCCTCTTGATGTATAGGGGAGACCCACAGGGCTTTTGTGAATTTTATATTGACAGAAATAGAATAAAAGGGGCAGAGACTGGATGAAATGAAAGTTATTAGATACCCAAAAGTTTACAGGCTGAGAGAGCTAACTACTCAGCTACAAACACATACTGACATTCAAAAAAATAGAAGGTGAAACATAGACCTGAATATGAAAGGGAAACAGTTAAACCTAGAAGAAAACATAGAATACCTTCATATTTTGGGTATAGTCATATATCTTTTTTTTTTTTTAAGATTTTATTTATTCATTTGACAGACAGAGATCACAAGTAGGCAGAGAGGCAGGCAGAGAGAGAGGAGGAAGCCGGCTCCCTGCTGAGCAGAGAGCCCGATGTGGGGCTCGATCCCAGGACCCTGAGATCATGACCTGAGCTGAAGGCAGAGGCTTTAACCCACTGAGCCACCCAGTCGCCCCCATATATCTTTTTTTTTTAAAGATTTTATTTATTTTAGACCATGGTGGAGGGGCAAAGGGAGAGGGATAATCTCAAGCAGACTCCCCACTGAGTACTGAGCCTGATGCAGGTAGGGCTCGATCCCATGACTCTGGGATCATGACCTCAGCCAAAATGTAGAGTTAATTGCTTAACCGACTGAGCCACCCAAGTGCCCTGCGATAGTCATTCTTAAAAAACAAAAACAAAAAACAACAGTTAAAGAAATAATTGTTAACTTGGGCTTTGTTAAAGTTATTAACTTACTTATATTAAAGGCAGCATTAATAAAGTCAAAATATACACTGGAGAAAGATAGTTGCAGTGGATATATCCAACAAAGATTTTTTTTCTAGAATATATACATATACATTTTAAATGGCTAAAAAACAAGAAAAAGAAGAATAGCCCAATTAAAAATAGTTATATACTTTAAAATAATTCAAATAATAAATTCTATGTGTATTTTGCCATACGAACTTCTAAATTAAAAAAAAGGCATAAAATTTTAAAAAATCTTTCATAAAAGAAGATAGTATGGCCAATAAGCCTAAAAATGTGCTTAAAATCATTACTCGTGGGCGCCTGGGTGGCTCAGTTGGTTAAGCAACTGCCTTCGGCTCAGGTCACGGTCCCAGAGTCCTGGGATCGAGTCCCGCATCAGGCACCCAGCTCCCTGGGGAGTTTGCTTCTCCCTCTGACCTTCTCGCCTCTCATGCTCTGTCTCACTGTCTCTCAAATAAATAAAATCTTAAAAAAAAAAATCATTACTCGTCAAGGAAATGCAATTAAAATTACAACAAGATATCATGATATGCATCTACTCTTCTAACTTAGAAATTCCACTTTTAGGAACTTTCCCAGGAGAAAGAATACATATGAAATGAATACATACATATACATACACAAAAAGACTTGTATAAGAATGGTCATAACAGGTTCTTTACTCATTATAGCCCCAAATAGAAAGCAATCTAACTGTCCCATCACCTGGGACACCTGGGTGGCTCAGTCAGTGAAAGCATCTGCCTTCGGCTGAGGTCGTGATCCCAGGGTCCTAGGATCAAGTCTGCTTCACCCTCTCCCTTTGCCCCTCCCTGTTTGTGCTCTCTCTCTCTCACTCAAATAAAATCTTTAAAAATGGCCATCAGCAGGAAAATTATGGTATATATGCATAGAGCAATAAAATATAAAAATATAGATATATTTCCTAGACATTATGTTGAGTGAAAGGAAAGAGTACATAGTCTATGATAAATACAGACAAAACTTACTAGTATTTATATAAATGAGGATTTGTGGTAACTTTAGTTGGGGGATGCTGTTGATCAGCAAAGGATGTAACCAAGGTTTCTAGGTTGTCAGAACTGCTTTCTATCTCAATCGAGGTGGTGATGGTGGTGGTTACCAGGTATATACATATGTAAAAATTCACCATATTATATATTTTCTTCACCATAGAAGTAGGCATGTGGCCCATGCTACACGTTCAGACTTACCCCCATTCTTTTTCTTTTCATCATCTACTGTTGTATAATAAACCATCCCAAATTTTAGTTGTTTAAAACAATTATCTTTCATGTCAATTGCCTGAGTTCTTCTTTGAGTTTTACCTAAGATCTCATACAGTTGCAATAAGATGGTGTATGGGGTTGGAGTCATTTGTAGGCTTGAATGGGCTAGTGACCTTGACTTCTTTTTCTCTTTATGTAGTCTCAGGCCTTTTCATGTGGTCTTTTCACATGGTTTCTTTAGCAGGGTAGTTTTATATTGTAACCCAGGCACTCAAAAATGCAAATACGAAAGCTGCCAGTTCTTCTTAAGACATAGGCCTTAAACTAGTATGAAATTTTCTGTTCAATTTATTGGGTAAAGGAAATCAGTATGGGATTTAATATGGAAGCAACTATTCAAGGGCAAGAATATTGGAAGGGAGATGTGGTTCATTGGAAGCCATCACTGGAGGTTTACTACCACAATCTATTCTCTGGTTCCCATTTATTTACCTCTCATACATAAAAAAATACTTAATTGCTTCCCTGAAGTCCCTTGTGTCTCATCCCATTATTTCATTAAGCTCAGGCTTAACGTCTTGAATTTTATCATATTAAATCATGCCCAGGTATCTGGAAAAATAATTTTTTTTTTAGTTTTATTTAAAAATTTTAAAAAAGTAAACTCTACCCTAATGTTGGGCTTGAACTCATGATGCCAAGGTCAAGAGTCACATTACCTACTGACTGAGCCTGCCAGGCACCCCTGAAATGAGACTTTTAAGGTGTAGGTCCCTCACATTTGGTTCTTTGGGTATAGATCCTCAAATATACTTCCTCTGGATTGAAAGACTGATTTGTAAACTAATGTAATTAAATTACTTCCTTTATATGTACCCAACATAACATAGTGAGATAGGGATAATCAGAATAGACACTGCTCAGATGGGAAAATGGGAGGAATATAGCAGTTCTGAAATACATAGGTTCATGTTACAGATTTGTTGATGTAGGTCTATTTCTCTGGAAGTGCTTTTCGTAGCTGTTATGTCTGCTCTCTGAGCTCTTGGTTACATTCTGTCATCTTTTCTTTTCCATTTATAAGATCCCCTTTTTGCATGTTTTAGTTTTCTCAGCATACTTCCTGACTGAAAAAGGCTGAAGGGCCAAAGTCCTATTAATTTTGAACTATTTCTTAGTCCAAGTTCAAGTTGTTAAAACTTTGTAGACTTCTTATGTATCACATTAAAATAAACTCCACTGAACAGAAGTCCTATCTGCAAATCTCTTCAAGACAGATACTTCTTAATTTTGGACTTTGTGTGGAGGGTGCAGTGAGACAGTATGCTTAAGATACTTAGAAGCACTTTCATCTAGCAGAGATGATCATTGAAAGTCTCTTTTAAGATTCTTAGAAACCGCAGAGCACCTCGCTGGCTCAGTTGGTAGAGATTGTGACTCTTGATCTCGGAGTTTTAAGTTTGAGCCCCATGTTGGGTTTAGAGATTACTTAAAAATAAAACCTCTGCCTTCGGCTCGGGTCATGATCCCAGAGTCCTGGGATCGAGCCCCGCATCGGGCTCTCTGCTCAGCAGGGAGCCTGCTTCCTTCCTTTCTCTCTCTCTCTCTCTCTCTGTCTGTCTGCCTCTCTGCCTACTTGTGATATCTCTCTGTCAAATAAATGAACAAAATCTTAAAACAACAACAACAACAACAACAACAAAAACCCTTAAAAATTCTTTGATAGAATTCTGGACTGAAGCCAGGATTTATCAACTTGCCTCAAACCATTCTAAGGTTATAACAAAGGGTCTTGCAGTCCTACCTGAGAGATCTTGATTCTGAAGCCAGTTTTGCTGGCCAATTCGCTCATTTTGGTCTGTGCATTGATATCATTTCTTACTGTGTGAACCTTTTGCTCTCTGGAATGTCCAGAGCCTACAGCAAGCCTTGGTTCTGTATTTCCCCTAAGTTCTTTTTGAAAACTTAATGGCTCCATTTTGATCACATTCTATTCCATCCATAATATATCATAGATAATTAAATGAAGCTAGTTGATACTTTGAGCATACCCTGCCTAAAAACTTCCTTAGCCATATGAATTCATTATGAACCCTTTTTATCCTCTATATTTCCACAGGCAACTCTTAAAGTACTTGTTCTGCCAGAGCAATAAAGATACAAAGATTGGAATGATTATTTAAAATTCTTGTTTGTAGAGGCTATGATTTCTTTGCTGGGCAAAATTAATAAAAAGCATAAATGAGTATGCATTTTTCTTGATTTTGCCCTTTTCACAATATCTGTCTCTATGAGAATATCAAATTATCATAGTTAAAATTTTTTTAAAAAATTATGTGCAAAGCATTGTTTTAACTTATAAATGCTTTATCTGAAAAATAGCTTTATTTCTTATTTAATATACCCCATCTTATATGGGGAAACTGAAGTATCACGAGGAATGAAAAGATAAACATATTTAGCCCTATTTGAATAAATGGAGGTACAACTTTGTAGTTTTCTTTTAAATGTTAATGCTGAATCTTAACACTACTTCTTCCATGAGTTTCAGCAAAGCTCCTCTTTCCTATGAAATCCTGGCCCACAGCAACAATTGTTAAAATCCATGTAATTTCAGAAGCTATTTTAATTTTTTTGACTTTCTTCTAGCTGGATCACAAATTTTGCTGTCTAATCTTATTTGTTACTATAACATTTTAGTTTATTCTTGGAGAATCTGTGCCTTTTTATGCTTGATATAAGATTGCTTGATCTACCGAAAGTATAGAAATATCTTCAGATTCAGGAAAATGCATTGGCAGGCATTAATAAGATATGAATATGTTTTCCAGAATGATACCCTAGTATAAGTCTTAAATGTAAATGTGGCCACAAGCTTACTTTAAAGTACAATTTCATTTTCAATTAAGAATTTAAAAAATGTGGGGCGCCTGGGTGGCTCAGTGGGTTAAGCCTCTGCCTTCGGCTCAGGTCATGATCTCAGGGTCCTGGGATTGAGCCCCGCATCGGGCTCTCTGCTCAGTGGGGAGCCTGTTTCCCTTCCTCTCTCTCTCTGACTGCCTCTCTGCCTATTTGTGATCTCTGTCTGTCAAATAAATAAAATCTTTAAAAAAAACAAGAATTTAAAAAATGTTTATATGTCCATAAATGTTTCTTCAACTCCTATTATTATTACTATTATTATTATTATTATTAACATATTATGTATTTTTTTTACCCCAGGAGTACAGGTCTGTGAATCATCAAGCTTACACATTTCACAGCACTCACCATAGCACATACCCTCCCCAATGTCCATAACTCAGCCACCTATCCCTACCGCCCCACCCCCAGCAATCCTCAGTTTGTTTTGTGAGGTTAAGAGGCTCTTATGGTTTGTCTCCCTCCTGATCCAATTTTGTTTCATTTTTTTCTTCCCTGCCCCCGACAACCCCCCCATTCTGCCTCTCAAATTCCTCACATCAGAGGGATCATATGATAATTATCTTTCTCTGATTGACTTATTTCACTCAGCATAATGCCCTCACCATCCATGTTGTTGCAAATGACAAGATTTCATTTCCTTTGATGCCTGCATAGTATTCCATTGTATATATATATACACCACATCTTCTTTATCCAATTCATGTGTTGATGGATATCTAGGTTCTTTCCATAGTTTGGCTATTGTGGCCATTGCTGCTATAAACATTTGGGTGCACGTGCCCCTTTGGAACATTACATTTGTATCTTTAGGGTAAATACCCAGTAGTGCAATTGCTGGGTCATAGGGTAGCTCTATTTTCAACTTTCTGAAGAACTTTCGTACTGTTTTCCAAAGTGGCTTCACCAGCCTGCATTCCCACCACCAGTGTAGGAGGGTTCCCCTTTCTCTGCATCCTCGCCAACATCTGTCATTTCCTGACTTGTTAATTTTAGCCATACTGACTGGTGTGAGGTGGTATCTCATTGTGGTTTTGATTTGTATTTCCCTGATGCCAAGTGGTGTGGAGCACTTTTTCATGTGTCTGTTGGCCATCTGGATGTCTTCCTTACAGAAATGCCTGTTCATGTCTTTTGCCCATTTCTTGATTGGATTATTTGGTCTTTGGGTGTTGGGTTTGGTAAGTTCTTTACAGATTTTGGATACTAGCCCTTTATCTGATATGTCATTTGCAAATATCATCTCCCATTCTCTCATTTGTCTTTTGGTTTTGTTGACTTCCCTTTGCTGTGCAAAAGCTTTTGATCTTGATGAAGTCCCAATAGTTCATTTTTGCCCTTATTCCCCTTGCCTTTGGCAGTGTTTCTAGGAAGAAGTTGCTACAGCTGAGGTTGAAGAGGTTGCTGCCTTGTTCTCCTCAAGGATTTTGATGGATTCCTGTCTCACATTGAGGTCTTTCATCCATTTTGAGTCTATTTTTGTGTGTGGTGTAAGGAAGTGGTCCAGTTTAATTCTTCTGCATGTGGCTGTCCAGTTTTCCCAACACCATTTGTTGAAGAGACTGTCTTTTTTCCAGTGGACAGTATATCCTGCTTTGTTGAAGATTAATTGACCATAGAGTTGAGGGTCCATTTCTGGGCTCTCTGTTCTGTTCCACTGATCTATGTGTCTGTTTTTCTGCCAGTACCATACTGTCTTGATGATGACAGCTTTGTAATAGAGCTTGAAGTCTGGAATTGTGATACCACCAACTTTGGCTTTCTTCTTCAATATTCCGCTGGCTATTCCAGGTCTTCTCTGGTTCCATATAAATTTAAGGATTATTTTTCCATTTCTTTGAAAAAAATGGATGGAATTTTGATTGGGATTGCATTAAATGTGTAGATGGCTTTACGTAGCATAGACATTTTCACAATATTTGTTCTTTCAATCTATGAGCATGGAACGTTTTTCCATTTCTTGGTGTCTTCCTCAATTTCTTTCATGGGTACTTTATAGTTTTCTGAGTACAGATTCTTTGCCTCTTTGGTTAGATTTATTCCTAGGTATCTTATGGTTTTGGGTGCAATTGTAAATGGGATCGACTCCTTAATTTCTCTTTCTTCTGTCTTGCTGTTGGAAATCAGAAAACTGATTTCTGAGCATTGATTTTATATCCTGACACTTTACTGAATCGCTGTATGAGTTCTAGCAGTTTTGCAGTAGAGTCTTTTGGGTTTTCCACATGAAGTATCATATCATCTGCAAAGAGTGAGAGTTGGACTTCTTCTTTGCTGATTCGGATGCCTTTTATTTTTTGTTGTCTGATTGCCGAGGCTAGGACTTCTAGTACTATGTTGAATACCAATGGTGATAGTGGATATCCCTTGCTGTCTTCCTGACCTTGGGAAAAGCTCTCGGGATTTCCCATTGAGAATGATATTGGCTGTGGGTTTTTCATAAATGGCTTTGATGATATTGAGTTATGTACCCTCTGTCCCTACATCTTGAAGAGTTTTGATCAAGAAAGGATGCTGTACTTTGTCAGATGCCCCTTTTTCAGCATCTATTGAGAGGGTCATATGATTCTTAGTCTTTCTTTTATTAATGTATTGTATCACATTGATTTGCGGATGTTGAACCAACCTTGCAGCCCAGGAATAAATCCCACTTGGTTGTGGTGAATAACCATTTTAATGTAGTGTTGGATCCTATTGGCTAGTATTTTGGTGAAAATTTTTGTATCCATGTTCATCAAGGATATTGGTGTATAATTCTCCTTTTTGATGGGGTCTTTATCTGGTTTTGGGATCAAGGTAATCTTGGCCTCATAAAATGAGTTTGGAAGTTTTCCTTCCATTTCTATTTTTTTGGAAATAGTTTCAGGAGAGTAGGTATTAATTCTTCTTTAAATGTTTGGTAGAATTCCTCTGGGAAGCCGTCTGGCCCTGGGATCTTGTTTGTTGGGAGATTTTTTTTTTAAAGATTTTATTTATTTATTTGACAGGCAGAGATCACAAGTAGGCAGAGAGGCAGGCAGAGAGAGAGAGGAGGAAGCAGGCTCCCTGCCAAGCAGAGAGCCCAATGTGGGGCTCGATCCCAGGACCCTGAGATCATGACCTGAGCCAAAGGCAGAGGCTTTAACCCACTGAGCCACCCAGGCGCCCCTGTTGGGAGATTTTTGAAAACTGCTTCAATCTCCCTACTGGTTATGGGTCTGTTCAGGTTTTCTATTTCTTCCTGGTTCAGTTTTGGTAGTTTATATGTCTCTCGGAATGCATCTATTTCTTCCAGATTATCAAATTTGCTGGTGTATAGTTGCTCATAATATGTTGTTATAATTGTTTGTATTTCTTTGATGTTGGTTGTGATCTCTCCTCTTTCATTCAAGATTTTATTTATTTGGGTCCTTTCTCTTTTCCTTTTGATAAGCCTGGTCAGGAGTTTATCAATCTTATTAACTCTTTCAAAGAACAAGCTCCTAGTTTCATTGATTTGTTCTACTGTTCTTTTGGTTTCTATTTCATTGATATCTGCTCTGATCTGTATGATTTTTTTCTTCTCCTGCTGGGTTTAGGCTTTCTTTGCTGTTCTTTCTCCACTTCTTTAGGTGTAGGGTTAGGTTGTGTACTTGAGACCTTTCTTGTTTCTTGAGAAAGGCTTGTATTGCTATATACTTTCCTCTCGGGACCACCTTTGCTGTGTCCCAAAGATTTTGGACAGTTGCGTTATCATTTTCATTTGTGTCCATGAATTTTTTACATTCTTCTTTAATTTCCTTATTGACCCATTCATTCTTTAGTATGATGCTCCTTAGCCACCATGTATTAGAGTTCTTTCCAACTTTTGATTGAGTTCTAGGTTCAAAGCATTATGGTCTGAAAATATGCAGGGGATGAGCCCAATCTTTTGGTACCAGTGGAGACCTGATCTGTGACCTAGGATGTGATCTTCTGGACAGTGTTCCAAGTGTACTAGAGAATATTGTGTATTCTCTTACTTTGGGATGGAATGTTCTGAATATATCTGTCATGTCCATCTGGTCCAGTGTCTCATTTAAAGCCTTGTTGATCTTTTTTTTTTTTTTTTAAGATTTTATTTATTTATTTGGCAGACAGAGATCACAAGTAGGCAGAGAGGCAGGCAGAGAGAGAGGAGGAAACAGGCTCCCTGCTGAGTAGAGAGCTTGATGTGGGGCTTGATCCCAGGATCCTGGGATCATGACCTGAGCTGAAGGCAGAGGCTTTAACTCACTGAGCCACCCAGGTGCCCCACCTTGTTGATATTTTGCTGAGATGATCTATCCATTTCAGTGAGGGGGTGTTAAAGTCTGCTACTATTATTGTATTATTGTCAATGTGTTTCTTTGATTTTGTTATTAATTGGTTTATATAGTTGACTGCTCCCATGTTAGAGGCATAGATATTTAAATTGTTAGATCTTCTTGTTGGCAGACCCTTTAGGTATGATATATTGTCCTTCCTCAATTCTTATTATAGTCTTTGGCTTAAAGTCTAATTTACCTGATACAAGGATTGTCACCCCAGCATTCTTTTGGTGTCCATTAGCATGTTAAATTGTTTTCCACCTCATCACTTTAAATCTGGAGATGTCTTTGGTTCTAAAATGAGTTTCTTGTAGACAGCATATCGATGGGTCTTGTTTTTTTTTTTTTATCCATTCTGATACCCTGTGTCTTTTGATTGGGGCATTTAGCCCATATACAGTCAGGGTAACTATTGAAAGATATGAATTTATTGCCATTGTATTGCCTGTAAGGTGACTGTTACTGTATATTGTGTCTGTTCCTTTCTGGCATATTCCTTTAAGCTCTCTCTTTGCTTAGAAGACCCCTTTCCATATTTCCTGTAGGGCTGGTTTGGTGTTTGCAAATTCTTTTAATTTTTGTTTGTCCTGGAAGCTTTTTATTTCTCCTTCTATTTTCAGTGAGCTGGATATAGTAGTCTCAGCTGCATATTTTTCTTCTGCATATATCATGCCAGTTCTTTCTGGCCTGCCAGGTCTCTGTGGTCTGCTGCCAGTCTAATATTTCTACCATTGTATGTTACAGACCTCTTGTCCCGAGCTGCTTTCAGTATTTTCTCTTTGTCATTAAGACCTGTATGTTTTACTGTTAGGTGATACAGTGTTGACCTATTTTTTATTGATTTTGAGGGGTTTCTCTGAGTCTCCTGGATTTTGATACTTGTTCCCTTTGCCATATTAGGGAAATTCTCTACTCTAATTTTCTTCAATATACCTTCTACCCCTTTCTCTTCTTTTTCTGGGATCCCAATTATTCTAATATTATTTCGTCTGATGGTATCACTTACCTCTTGAATTCTCCCCCCATAGGTCAGTAGTTTATCTCTCTCTTGCTCACCTTCTTTATTCTCTGTTATTTGGTCTTCTGTATCAGAGATTTTCTCTTCTGCCTCATTTGTCCTAGTAGTAAGAGTCATCATTTTTTATCTCATCTCATTAATAGCTTTTTAAATTTCAACTTGGTTATATTTTAGTTCTTTTATTCCTCCAGAAAGGGATTCTCTAATATCTTCCATGCTTTTTTTCAAGCCCAGCTACCACCTTGATAATCATCATTCTGAACTCTAGTTCTGACATATTACTAATGTCCGTATTGATTAGGTCCCTAGACATTGTTACTGCCTCTTGTTCTTTTTTTTTTTGTGGTGAATTTTTCTGCTTTGTCATCTTATCCAGATAAGAATAGATTAACGAGAGAACAAAATACTAAAAGGTCTCAAAGACCGCCCCCCCCAGAAAAATATAGCCAGCAAATCAGAAGAGACTTGGAAGGGGGGGCTTATAAATAAATATATATATACATGTATATGTATATATATATATACACACTCGATTTTGGGTTTATTCTGGTCTATTAAAAAGATTCCAGAAAAGGAATTGATAAGATATGTTGCTTGGAAAAAAAAAGAAGAAGAAAGAATGTGATCAGGCTGGAGACTAGAACAAAGCCATGCGCTAGATTTAGAGTATATTTTGATCTATTAGAAGAAATTGTATCCCACAATTTTAAAGGAAAAAAACCTATATGTATACAAAAATAAGTTTAAATACAATGAAGCAATAAAATATGACTATAACAATGAAAAATTTAAAAGATTTTTTTAAAAAGGTGTTGATAAGGTACAATATTTAAGAAAACCTTAAAAGAAGAAAGAGGAAAAATTTTAAAAACTAGAATAAGAAAAAATTTAAAAAGCTTAACTTTGAAAGACTGAAGGATTATGGGAAAAAAAGCCATGAATTCTATGTGTTGCTTTCCACTAGCTCTGGCCTTCTGCAGTTCTCATTGTTCGGTAAACTTGGTCTTGGCTGGATGTTCTTGCTGATTCTCTGGGGGAGGGGCCTGTTGCAGTCATTCTCAAATGTCTTTTGCCGAGGCAGAATTGCACCGCCCTTGCCAGAAGCCAGGCTAAGTAATCTGCTTGGGTTTGATCTCGGTAGCTTTTGTTCTCTGAATGCTCTCCGTAAAGCTTTGGAAGACAGGAATGAAAATGGCAGCCTCCCAATCTCTGGCCCAGTGGGAGCCAAGAGCTCGGGGCCCCACTCCTCAGAGTGCACTCTCAGTGCACCCTCAGAGAAAAGTAATCAATACCTCCTGTCTCCCTGGTCTCTGTCCACACACTCCGCTCACCTGGCCTGTGACCAAGCGTTTCTGTTTCTGGCACATGGTTCCATTTGGAGTCTCCAAACCCAGCAGATTCCTGCCATTAGCTCCTGTACCACTCCTCCCAGAGGAGGATGGAGAGGGTCTCTTTGGATCTGTCAATTGAGGGGTCTCTGCTCGAAGAGTAGTGGCCTAACTGTGCCTCGGATCACAGTTTAAGGTAACCCCAAACTGAGAGCGCACTCCTCAGCTTTGTCTCTGTAGCTGGCTTCCCTGCTCCGATACCTGGCAGCTCTGCCACA
Source organism: Mellivora capensis (assembly GCA_004024625.1). Lineage (NCBI taxonomy): Eukaryota > Metazoa > Chordata > Mammalia > Carnivora > Mustelidae > Mellivora > Mellivora capensis. Next base: position 16,985 of record PISX010022868.1, read on the forward strand.
CTCTGACACCCCCAGTCTTTCTATGACCCCGCAGGTCCTGAGACCACACTATCCCTGAGAGGGCTCCTCCCCAGCTTAGCCTCTTGAGTGACATCCCTCAGTGGAGCAGACTTCTAAAAGTTCTGATTTTGTGCTCCGCTGCTCCACCACTTCCCAGAAGCTGGCCCCTCCCCATGCAGTCTATCTTCCCCTCACTTCGAATTCACTTCTCCTCACGTCCTGCCTTCCAGAAAGTGGTCGATTGTCTTTTCCCAGAATTGCTGCCCATCTTCTCTTCTATTGAGTTTGTAGGTATTCAGAATGGTTTGGTAACTATCTAGCTGAACTCCTGGGACCTAATATTTCAATTTCCTACTCCTCTACCATCTTGCTTTCTCTCTCCCATCTTCAGGTCCTTCTTGGTAAGAGTATGCAACCTCGGCCCCTACCCTTTCAGTGTCTCAGCCTTAAGTTAACAAGAGCCACCCTGATTAACTCCTGGCAGAGGAGTTCTTTATCCCAATAGTATAGAAGGACAGAGACTTCTGGTACCCAAGGTTAGAATTCTAGATACAGTTTTTTATAGAAACAGTTGTGGGAAATTTGACACAAAGAGTTTATATAGGATGCCAATCATAAATATAATTCTATTCTAATGTATTTTTTAAAAGATTTATTTATTTGAGAGATTTATTTATTTTGGGGGGAGGTGCTTTGTGAGAGAATCTCAAGCAGACTACCCCCCCACCCCTGTGATCTCAGAACCTGTTGTAGGAATTTCATGGCCCTGAGATCGTGACCTGAGCCAAAATCAAGAGTTGGATGCTTAACCAACTGAGCCATCCAGGCTCAATAATTCTATTTTAATTAGAGTAGTGATTTTATTTTATTAATAGGTTTTAGCTAATAAAAATAAGTCAGCAAGAATAAACCAAGAAATGTATTCAGTTGGTTAGATTAGATGCTACTTTATATGAAAATGACAAAAGTGTGGGTGTTTTGCCTGGGAATAGGGAAAGTAGGTGGTTGAAAAGCCCAAAGTTTTATTGGGTTATGCTCCCAACCACCTTCCTCCATATTTGAGGCTCACAGTGATTGTGATTATTTTTTCCCCATTAATATTTTCAGCTTCTGGGTACAAATTATAAATCTCTGTACTGTAAATACCAATATATCATATGGGCAAAATTTTTAAATACATGAAACTTTATTTGTAGGACCCCTACTTGTCTTTTATCATCCATCTTCCCCCATGGTATCTCCCACTCCCTTGGTGTCTAGTACTTTTATGTAAGTGTCCTGCTTACCCATAGTATTCTTTGTTTCCTAACTTATTTTTTTTTTCTCCTTGCCTTTTTGCAAATATAACCTGTGTTGTTTCTAGGTGACCCTGCTAATCTCTGGTAAACTATTTACCGATACTGTCACTCTAAAGAATGCTGTTTGCGGGGCACCTGGGTGGCTCAGTGGATTAAAACCTCTGCCTTCGGCTCGGGTCATGATCCCAGGTTTCTGGGATCGAGCCCCGCATCGGGCTCTCTGCTCAACAGGGAGCCTGCTGCCTCCTTTCTCTCTGCCTGCCTCTCTGCCTACTTGTGATCTCTGTCTGTCAAATAAATAAATAAAATCTTTAAAAAAAAGAAAAAGAATGCTGTTTGCATTTTGAGAAGTGCTACAAAACTAATGAATTAAATATAAATTAGTCACATTTGGAGTATGATATGCTGGTTGGGTATTATAAGCAGAAGAATTTTTTTCATTTTTCATAAATTTTAGCATGTAAACCAAGAGCCATTTCATATAAATTTATGGCAACAGCTGTATTGGGCCTAACATGCTTACAAATTGAGGTAACATTTATAATTAATAATAAATATAATAACCCTTATGAATAAGGAAGAACTATTCCCATATTTTATCTATCTATCTATCCCTTTACCTATTTTATTCATTCTCCCCACGCCCTGCCCCTCTGGCAGCCATTAATTTGTTCTCTGTATTTATGAGTCATTTTTGTTTTTTGCTTGTTCATTTGTTTTGTTTTTTAAATTCTACATATAAGTGAAATCATATGGTATGTGTCTCTGAGTGACTTATTTCACTTAGCATAATACCCTCTCGATCCATCCATATTGTTGCAAATGGCAAGGTTTCATTATATTTTTCTGGCTGAATAATATTCCATATTCATATACATACCTTATTTTTACCATTCACTTATCAGCAGACACTTAGGTAGCTTCCACATTTTGGGTATTGTACGTATTGCTACAGTAAACATAGGGATGCATGTCTTTGTGAATTAGCATCTTTGTTTTCTTCAGGTGAATGCTAGGGAAGTGGATCTACTCAGTTGTATTTTATTTTTATTTTTATTTATTTATTTTTTTAAAGATTTTATTTATTTGACAGAAATCACAAGTAGGCAGAGAGGCAGGCACAGAGAGAGGGGAAGGCAGACTCCTCGCCGAGTAGAGAGTCCGATGCGGGGCTCAATCCTAGGACCCCGGGATCGTGACCCGAGCCGACGGCAGAGGCCCCAACCCACTGAGCCACGCAGGTGCCCCTTATTTTTATTTTTAATTTTCTGAGAAACCTCTGTATTTTTCATAGCAATTGCAGCAATTTACATTCCCACCAACAGTGCATGAGGGTTCCCTTCTCTCTACATTCTGACCAGCACTTGTTATGTATTTTTTTAATATTAGCCATTCTAATTGATATGAGGTGATAACTCATTTTGGTTTTGATTTGCATTTCCTTGATGACTATTGATCTTGAATATCTTTTCGTGTATCTGTTAGCCATGTGTGTGTTTGTCTTTGGGAAAATTTCTATTCAGGTCCTATGTTTATTTTTTATAAAGTTTTTAATTCCACTGTAGTTAACATCCACTGTTATATTAGTTTCAAGTATACAATATAGTGGTTCAGCAGCCCCATACATTACTCAGTGTTCATCATAAATGTATTCTTAATCCCCTTCACCTATTTCACCCATTCCCCACCCACCTCCCCTCTGGTGACCATCTGTTCTCTAAAGTTAAGAGTCTGTTTTATACTTTGTCTCTTTAATTTTTTGTTTGTTTTTCTTAAATTCCACATGAACAAAATCATATGGTATTTGTCTTTCTCTGGCTTATTTTGCTTAGCATTATACTACCTAGGTCTGTCCGTGTTCCTCTATTCATTTTTAAGATAATATTTTTTGTTATTTTGTTGTTAAGTTGAATGGGTTTTTTATATATTTTGGATATTAACCCTTGAGAACTATTCCTATTATAAATTCTATTCTCCTTTATGTATGTATTCTTTCAAGCCACTGAAGAAAGGCAAGTATTCCCCATTTCTCTCCTGCCTACTGCAGTTGATTGGTAGCGGCTATTGGCCGTCCAGAGTGCTGTTTGAGAGAGTCTGACATCTGGGCTTGGGAATGGAATACTATGGTGAATTTTGAATTTTTGCCACATATGAGGGAAAGAATGGTAGCAGAGATGCTATATATTACTTGCCATTTCTGTATTAAAATGTTATTATATCACCATTAATATATTTTGATGACTAATTACTTTCTATATCACTTAGAAGGTAATACATACTCAAAAAGTAATATATAAATATATGCAGTGTTTTTGTTTATAGATCACTTGCATATGGAATTCAGGAATTGCTTAGCAAATGGAAATAATATGTTTTTAGTTTCTTAAAAATATTAGAGAAACTGAGCCAGCGCTAGTTTGCACACTGCTTAATAGTACTTATCTAAAAACATTTGTTAAAATGTTAAATCTTACAATAGCTTTGTTCACTTTCATAAATTTTTTGGCAAAAGAACCTCAAATTTTAAGTTTGCTGATTTTTTTTTAAGATTTTATTTATTTATTTGACAGAGAGAGATCACACGTAGGCAGACAGGCGGGCAGAGAGAGAGGGGGAAGCAGGCTCCCTCCTGAGCAGAGCCCGATGTGGGACTCCATCCCAGGACGCTGGGATCATGACCTGAGCCGAAGGCAGCCACTTAACCAAATGAGCCATCCAGGTGTCCCAGTTTGCTGATTTTTTAAAAGCAATTCTTTCTAAGGGATATAACATTTTCATTATTTCATTTAAAGTTTGTTCTTTTTTAGTATTTTGGGGGGTTTTTTGGCCCACAACACACATTCTTACTATTCCTAGGCTGCTTTATTACTTTCTTCTTGCCTTTCCTCTAGAAGGGCTATGTAAATGAATAATATGGATGTGTAATGAGTCCTCCTGCAGATTTTTTTGAAATTAAAAATATACTGTCCTTTTCATGACCACAACCGAGTCCTTACAAAGATTAAAGTATTTAAATTATCTTATTTGTTAGATAATTTACATGCAGTTTCAGTAATATAAATTAGAGTTCTAACTTTTTAACAGAATTATCTTCAGAAGAAAAAGATACACAAGTTTCCTACTGTTTTTAAGAAAGACTTTAATTTGAGTTTTAGATATTCTGCTATGATTCTACTACTAATGCTGCTGTGCTTTAGCAGTTATATCAGTACTGTTGCTGACAGATCTTAGGGCTGCTCATTTTCCAGTTTTATTAGTCAAGGTGGTTCTTACTGAGTTCTGTGTATACCTTCTAGCTTCTTGCTTATGCAATGTCAAGCGTACCTTTCTTCCTTAAAAATAGAATTCTAAATTATACACAGTGTGGCAGTGTGTCCTGCTAAAAGTACACATCTGTATAAAAATGATAGAGAAAAACAGGGTAACTTTATGTCCTTAAATTTGAAAAATAATCTAAAACTAATCTTAAATATAAAATAATAAAAATATTAAAAGTAATATAAAATGTCCTTAACAATATGTAGCATATCAAAGGTGAATACAGAAATAGAAAGCCTGAGTAGTTTATAACCATCAAAGAAATTGAATCCATAATTAAAATTGTTCTCACAAGAAAACTCGAGATTAAGGTGACTTCACTAAACATAAAATGCTACTGAATAATTAAGGAAAATATAGTTCCAAACTTATACAAACTCAGAGAAAAGAAATTGAGTCTAGTATACTCGTTATATAAATAACCAATAAGGACAGTAAGAAAAGGAAAATTCTAGGCTGATCTCTGTTTTGAACAGAGTTGCAGAAACCCTAAACCAAATCCTAACAACTCGCTTAGGTGAAAGTATACTTAGGTAGGGGCACCTGGGTGGCTCAGTGGGTTAAAGCCTCTGCTTTAGGCTCGGGTCATGATCCCGGGGTCCTGGGATCGAGCCCTGCATTGGGCTCTCTGCTCAGCAGGGAGCCTGCTTCCTCCTCTCTCTGCCTGCCTCTCTGCCTACTTGTGATCTCTGTCGTCAAATAAAATCTTTAAAAAAAAATAGACTTAGGTAAAAGGAATCATTTGATTAAGTAATACAGAAAATAAGATTTGATAATATTACTTTTATTTTCATGATTAAAAATAGAATGTTACTTTTAAAAAAATATTTATTTTTTAAATTTTATGTTCCTTTTTTAAAATTAAAAAAATTTTTAAAAATAATCTCTACATCCAATGTGGGTCTCAAACTTATAACCCCGATGTAAAGAGTCACATGTTCTACTAGCTGAGCCAGCCAGATATCCCCCAAATACACTTTTTTAAGAGAGGGAGGGAGTGAGGATGGAGCTGGGGGTGGCGGGGGACAGGACAGAGGGAGAAAGAGAAACAGGCAGACTCCCCACTGTGTGTGGACCCTGATTTAGGGCTTGATCTCATAGTTGTACAACCCTGAGATCATGAACTGAGCTAAAAGCAAGAGTCAGACACTTAACCAACTGAGACCCAGGCACCCCCCAAAAGTTACTTTCTTAATCTGATTTTTAAGAAGTTATCTACAAAAGTATATATTAAACATCACACTTTAATGTTAAACACTGAAGGGTTTTGCCTTTGAGACTGAGAAAGACACAGGGTGCTTGCTCTTGGCACTTGTACTCTGCCTTTTACCACAAAGAACATCGAGTACAGTTCACCAGGCAATGAAACATAAAATTTAGATTTGAAGAATTAAAATGGCCGTTTGTAGATAGTTTATAGAAAATCCAGAAGAAGAATTATTTGAATTAATTATCAGTTTATAAAGTTATTTTCCAGCAAAAAGTAAAATTAATTTTTAAAGATAACCATTTATAGCAGTACAAAAAAATTATCAAGTACTTTGTAATATATCTAGCCAGAGATGTACAAATCCATCACAGAAAAATTTATAGAACTTCACTGAGAGATATTCAAGAACATCTAAATAAATGATAAAATATATTCATAAATAGGAATACTGTTTTATTGCAGAGAAGTTCATTCTTTCCACGAGTCATAGCTTTAATGCAGTGCCTATCAAAATCTCAAAAGGTGGTTTATGTGGTATTTGCTTTTTTGTTGTTTTTGCTTGTTTTGAAACTTAACAGAGTCATTTAAAAATACATATGGCAACATAGAGGTCAAGAATAAATAATGACACTCTCAAAGAACACAGCAAGAGGACTTGTTCTACCAGATACCAAACAGTATTTGAAAGCTATGGGAATTAAGACTGTGGTATATTGGTACAGGACTACAAGGCTAGACAAATAATAGAGAGCTCAGATACAGACTCACTGTATATAGGCACTGGATTTAAGATAGGTGGTACTGGACAGCAGTGAGAAAAGAGTAATCTCTTAAGTTAATGTTGCTGGAAAATTTGGTTATTCATATGGGGAAAATGCAGTGGGGTTTCTATCCCTTACTATATGTAATAATCATCTAGAGGTGGATTATAAAATTAAATATAAAAGGAAACATTCTTTTTTTAAAAACATTTTGTTTATTTGACAGACAGAGATCACAAGTAGGCAGAGAGGCAGGCAGAGAGAGAGGAAGGGAAGCAGGCTCCCTGCTGAGCAGAGAGCCCGATGTGGGGCTTGATCCCAGGATTCTGGGATCATGCCCTGAGCTGAAGGCGGAGGCTTAACCCACTGAGCCACCCAGGCACCCCAAGTGGAAACATTCTTTTTTTTTTTTTTTAAGATTTTATTTATTTATTTGATAAGCAGAGATCACAAGTAGTCAGAGAGGCAGGCAGAGAGAGAGTTTCCCCAAGAGGAAACATTCTTAAGGCACCTGAGTGGCTCAGTTAGTTTTGTTTCCAACTCTTGATTTCGGCTCGGGTGATGATTTGAGGGTTGTGAGATCGAGCCCCGTGCGTGTTGGGCTCCACAGTTGGCATGGAGCCTATAAAATTCTCCCTCTTTTTCTCTCCCTTGCCCCCACCCCACTCATGCACTCTTCCTCTCTCTCAAAAAAAAAAAAAAAATCCAAAAGGAAAACATTAAAAGACATTTTAGAAGATACTGTAGAGTGTATAATGATGTCAAAGTAGGAAAATGTCCTAATAGGCCATTAAGTTACACAATTAACTACATTAAAATGAAGAATTTCTAATGGAAAGTCAGAGTCAAATATAAGCAACCTTTTGGGAGAAGATATTTGCCACACATACAACCATACAACCAACATAGAACTCGTAGTAAGATTATGAAGAATTACTAAAAGAAAAAAACTGTCAACCAGTTAAGAATGTGTGAAAGAGTTGAAATGCCACTTCACAAAAGAGATTCTACCCATTTAACAAATATGAAAAAGCAGCCACTTCACTAATTTTTAAAAAAAATGATTATCACAATGAGATACTACTTTATGCCCACTAGATTGGGAACATTTTTAAATAAAATAATATCAAGTATTGGTATGGATATAGAACAATGGAAGCTCTTGGCATATTAACTGTTAAGTACCTTCCCTTTCCCCCCTAGTAAAAATGTGAAAAGAGACCTTTTCACATCAGTTTGTATTGAGCTTCCTTATTCTTTTTTATGATATTCCAGTGTATGTATTTATTGTAATGCATCTAGCCAGTCTGCCGTTGCTGAACGTTTGGGTTATTTACAGTGTTTCCTTTTGCAAGCAATGGTGCAATTCACTACTCATATCACCTATGAGTTTGCATTAAAAAATAATTTATCGAGGTGAAATTCACATTACAATTAATCATTTCAAAGTGAACAATTCAGTGACATTTAGTACATACACAGTGTTGTGCTACCACCACCTCTGTCTAGTTCCAAAAAACTTTCATTGCTCCAAACTAAAGCCACTTATTCATTAACCAGTTTCTCCCCATTATTCCAAATCCCTCGCTCTGGCAACCACCAATCTCTCTTAATGGATTTATCTATTCTGAATATTTCTATTTCTATAAGTGTAGTCATACAACATGTGATCTTTTGTGTCTTTTTTCTCTTAGCATAATGTTTTTGAGTCTCATCCAGTTGGTAAAATTGGTACTTCATTCTTTTATGGTTGAATAATATTTCATTGTATGTATACAACACAATTTGTAAGTAATTTCATCCATTGATGGACACTGGGTTGTTTCCACCTTTTGGCCAATGTGGATAGTGCTGTTATGAGCATGTATGTACATGTACTTGTTTGAATAACTGTTTTCAGTTTTGGAGGGCTGTACCTAATAGTGGAATTGCAGGGTCATATGGTAACTGTGTTTAAGTTTTTGTGGAACCACCAAACTCTTTTCTGCAGCAGCTGAACATTCCTACCGACAACGTATGAGGTTCCTAAATCTTCTACACTTGTTATTTCTCAACAATACTTGTTCTTTTCTCTTCCCCTCCCTTCACCCTTCTTCACATCCTAGTGAGTGTGATGTTGTACCTCACTGTGGTTTTTATTTGCATTTCCTTAACGATCAGTGATGCTGAGCATATTTTCATGTGCTTGTTGGCCAGTTTTATATCTTCTTTGGTGAAAACTCTGTTTTTCACCCATGTTTTAGTTGTGTTATTTGTCTTTTTGTTGTTGAGATTTAAGAGTCCTTTATGTATTCTAGATACTAGACTTTTGCCAGATATAGAATTTGATATATTCTCCCTTATTTTCTCCCATTTATAGGCTCTCTTTTTATTTTCTTGATATTGTCTTTTGATGCACAGGTTTTAATTTTAATGAAATCCAATTTATCTATTGTTTATTTTGTTTTTCTTTTTTTTTTTTAATCTGAGACTCCATTGCCTAACCCAAGGTCATAAAGATTTACTCCTGTATGTTATTCTAAGATATTTATGGTTTTAAGCTCTTATATTTAGGTCATGGATCCATTTTGAGTTAAATTTTGTATATGGTGTTAGATAGGAGTCCAGCATCATTCTTTTGCTTCCTAATTGTGGATCCCCAGTTGTCCCAGTACCATTTGTTAATGAGACTATTTTTTCTTCCATTGAATGATCCTGACATCCCTGTTGAAAATCAGTTAGCCATCAAAGTATGGATTTAGTTAGCAATTCTCAGTTCTATTCCATTGGTCTATATGTCTATATTTTCAGCACCATAATGTTTTGATTTTTGTAAATTTATGCTAAGTTTTGAAATTAAGAAATGTGAGTCCTACAACTTCATTTTTTTCCCCAAAATTGTTTTGGCTATTCAGGACCCCTTGCATTTCCATATGAATTTGAAGATTGGCTTTTTCAGTTCTGCCAAAAAGGTAATTGGAATTTTTTCCTATTAATTAATTAATTTTTACTGCAGTATAGTTGACATGCAGTATTGGTGAGTTTCAGGTGTACAACGATGATTTGACATTTATATACATTTATATATAAAATGATCATAATAAGTCTAGTTATCATCTGTCACCATGCAAAGTTATTACAATATTATTGACTATATTTCCCATGCTGTACTTCATATCCTCATGACTTATTTATGACTAAGTTTCTACCTCTTAATACTCTTCTACTGTTTCATTCATTCTCTAGCCCCACTCCCCTCAGGCAACCACCAGTTTGTTCTCTGTATTTGTGGGTCTGTTTGTTTTAATGTTCATTTGTTTTGTTTTTTTAGATTCCACATGTAAGTTAAATCATATGGTTTTTTTCTCCCCCTGACTTAATTTCACTTAGCATAATATCGTCTAGGTCCATCCATGTTGTTGCAAGTGGCAAGATTTTGTTCTTTTTTATGGCTGATTAAAATACTCGTGTGTGTGTGTGTGTGCGTGCATGTGCACGTGCGCATGTGTGCACACAACATCTTTATCCATTTATCTACTGATGTATGCTTAGGTTATTCCATATCTTGGCTATTGTAAGTAGTGATCTAATGAACCTAGCAGGTGCTTATCTTTTCAAATTAGTGTTTTTGTTTGCTTTGGGTAAATACTCAGAAGTAGGATTGCTGGATTATGTAGTATTTCTATTTTTAATTTTTTAAGAACCTCAGTACTGTTTTTCACAGTTCCTGCACAAATTTACATACCCCCAACAGTGCATGAGGGTTCCCTTTTCTCTACATCCTGGCCAATACTAGTTATATATTGGCTTTTTTAATACTAGCCACTCTTAATTGGTGTGAGGTGATATATCTTATTTTGATTTTGATTTGCATTTCCCTGATGATTATTGATGAACATCTTTTCATGTATCTGTTGGCCATCTGTTCTTTGGAAAAATGTCTGTTTGGGTCCTCTGACCATTTTTTAAACAGATTATTGGGGATTTTTTTTTTTTTTTGTCTTTTTGGTTTTTTTGGTGTTGAGTTGTATGAGTTCTTTATATATTTTGGATATTAACCCCTTATCAGATCTATCATTTGCAAATATTTTCTCCCATTCAGTAGATGTCGCTTTCATTTTTTGATATTTTTTTCTTTGCTATTTCAAAGCTTTTTAGTTTGATATACTCCCACTTGTTTATTTGTGCTTTTGTTGCCCTTGCCTGAGAAAAAGATCCAAAAATAACATTGCTAAGACCAGTGTCCAAGAGTTTATTGTCTATGTTTTCTTTTAGGTGTTTTATGGTTTCAGATTTTACATGTAGGCCTTTAACCTGTTTTGAGTTTACTTTTGTATATTGTATAAACCTGTTTAGTTTTTCTAGTACCATTTATTGAAGAGACTATTTTTTCTACCTTGTATGTTTTTGCTTTCTTTGTCATAGATTAATTGGTTATGTAAGTGTGGTTTTGACCCTCTATTCTATTCCATTGATTTATAAGTCTGTTTTTGTGTCACTACTATACTGTTTTGATTACTACAGCTTCGTAGTATCATTTGATACCTGCATGAATGATACCTCTAAGGTTTGTTCTTCTTTCTCATGATTGCCTTGGCCATTTGGGGTTTTGTGTTTCCATAAAAATTTTAGGATTATTTGTTCTAGTTCTGTGGGAAAAAGCTTTTGGTATTTTGACAGGGATTGCATTGAATTTGTAGATTACTTTGAGTAATATGGACATTTTAAAATAGTAATTCTCCCAATCTATGAATGTGGTCTTGATCTCAGGATCGTGAGTTCAAGCTCCACATTTAAAAAAATGGAATATAAAGTAGAATAGTATTACATTGTATGATATCATAGTTGTGACCATATCACAGTTTTTTATACATTAATCAGCTCTTGGACATTTGGGTTGTTTCTGGGTTTTGGCTATTATGGTATCATAAGTAAATGATGCTTACTTCAGGTTTAATTCACCTCCATCTCTTTTTCTAATTTCTTTTAAGGTAGAAGCTTAAAAACATTGATTTTCATTCTACTTTTCTAATATAACATAGAAAGCTATAGTTATTTTTTGAACACTGCTTTAACATCCTATAATTTTTGATATGTTTTAATTTGAAATATTTTCTAATTTCTCATATGATTTCCTCTTTGATCCAGATTGTTTTGAATTTTGTTTAATTTTCAAATATTTGGGGATTTTCCAAATATCTTTCTGTTACTGATTTTTTATTTAATTACATTGTGATTACAAAAACATACTCTATTATTTTGGTCCTTTTCAATTTATTGAAATTTGTTTTATGGCTTGTCATGTAGTCTATCTTGGTGAATAGTGCATGCATACTTGAGAAGAATATATATTGTTTTTTTTACGGGTTTTTCTTTAAACATTTATTAGGTTTATTTAATTGATAATGCCAGTCAAGTCTTATATATCCTTACTGATTTTCTTCCTATCTGGTTCAAATTTTCAATTATAAATGTGGGTTTGTCTATTTCTCTTTTTAGTTATTTCCATTTTTGCTTCATATATTTTGGTTCTGTTAGTACCTGCATAGATGTATAGTTTTATTTTTATGTCTTTATGATTTGACCCTTTTATGCTTATGTGTTTGTCCATATTCCTGAAATCTGCTTTCACGAATACTAACTTAATGATCAGTGCTTGGGTGGTATATCTACTTCTGCACTTTAATTTATATATAACTTTAAAGTGGTTTTCGTGTAGACAGTATATGTTAGGTCTTTTTTATCCAATCTGAAAGTTTCTACCTTTTAAGTAGATTATTTAGAGCATTTACATTTAATGTAATTATAATATAGTTGGGTTTAAGTCTACCGTTTTTAGTGTTTATTTCCCCCATTTGTTGTTTGTTCTTTTTTCCTGCTTCCTCTCCTGCCCCCAAGTTAATTGTTCTTAGACTGGTCTTTCTGCTTCATTCTCTGCATGTGTAGATTACTATTTGACAAATGATTAAAAAGCACCCCATGTAGATTTCTGGAGCCCTTTCTCTGAATAGCTTCCTCATTTAGGGCACTTTCTTCTATAAATTGTAGCTACTATTCTCTCCCCAGACTTCAATATCTGTCTCTTCAAATCAGGTAGACTGTCATACTTTATTTGGACCCCCCCACCCCACCTTGTGCTTAGGAACATACCTCTATCTAAAAAGCTATTAGATTTATAGGATCACGTCATTTGTTTTCTTCTCTCAGGGATAACATTTATACGCTGCCTGGTGTCCAAATTCTGAAAAAGAGTTGTTTGAAGTAAGCAGCATAGCTGTACCTCTTCATGGACAGAAATGGAGATGACTTTTTTCCTTTCAAAACTAATTTTTTAATAGCATATCTCATTTAGCTATTGTTTAATCTCTTTCCTCCACAATAAATTTGAAAAGTGTTTATATTTATCTCTTTCAAATGTTGGGTTCCTTGAGAAGCACTGCAATGTCTCTGACTTCTTATTTCATTCTACAACCTACTATAGTATGGTGACCAACAAAAGCATTTTTTTTTTTTTTTGCAATACCACTTTTCAACTTTAATTTTACTTGGCCTATTAAATAACATTTTTTAAAAATTTCTTTTCAGCTTAACAGTATTCATTGTTTTTGCACCACACCCAGTGCTCCATGCAATGCGTGCCCTCCATAATACCCACCACCTGGCTCCCCCAACCTCCCACCTCCCGCCCCTTCAAAACCCTCGGGTTGTTTTTCAGAGTCCATAGTCTCTCATGATTCATCTCCCCTTCCAATTTCCTTCTCCTCTCCATCTCCCTTCTCAATTCTCTTCTCTCCATCTCCCCATGTCCTCCGTGTTATTTGTTCTCCTCTCCATCTCCCCATGTCCTCCGTGTTATTTGTTATGCTCCACAAATAAGTGAAACCATATGATAATTCACTCTCTCTGCTTGACTTATTTCACTCAGCATAATCTCTTCCAGTCCCGTCCATGTTGCTACAAAAGTTGGGTATTCATCCTTTCTGATGGAGGCATAATACTCCATAGTGTATATGGACCACATCTTCCCTATCCATTTGTCCGTTGAAGGGCATCTTGGTTCTTTCCACAGTTTGGCAGCTGTGGCCATTGCTGCTATAAACATTGGGGTACAGATAGCCCTTCTTTTCACCACATCTGTATCTTTGGGGTAAATACCCAGTAGCGCATACAGGAAACAACGTGTGTTGGAGAGGATGTGGAGAAAGGGGAACCCTCTTACACTGTTGGTGGGAATGCAAGTTGGTACAGCCACTCTAGAGAACAATGTGGAGATTCCTCAAGAAATTAAAAATAGAGCTTCCCTATGACCCTGCAATTGCGCTACAAAAGCATT
>PISX010022869.1:0-30911 GCA_004024625.1 Mellivora capensis
TCCAGATGGCCAACAGACACATGAAAAAGTGCTCCACATCACTCGGCATCAGGGAAATACAAATCAAAACCACAATGAGGTATCACCTCACACCAGTCAGAATGGCTAAAATTAACAAGTCAGGAAATGACAGATGCTGGCGAGGATGTGGAGAAAGGGGAACCCTCCTACACTGTTGGTGGGAATGCAAGCTGGTGCAGCCACTCTGGAAAACACCGTGGAGGTTCCTCAAAAAGTTGAAAATAGAGCTACCCTATGACCCAGCATCGCACTACTGGGTGTTTACCCTAAAGATACAAATGTAGTGATCGAAGGGGCACATGTACCCGCATGTTTATAGCAGCAATGTCCACAATAGCCAAACTATGGAAAGAACCTATATGTCCGTCAACAAATGAATGGATAAAGAAGATGTGATATATATATATATATACAAAATAGAATACTATGCGGCCATCAAAAGAAATGAAATCTTGCCATTTGCAATGACATGGATGGAACTGAGTGAAATAAGTCAATCAGAGAAAGACAATTATCATATTATCTCCCTGATATGAGGAATTGGAGAGGCAACGTGAGGGGCTTGGGGGGCAGGAAAATAATAAATGAAACAAGATGGGATCAGGAGAGAGACAAACCATAAGTGACTCTTAATCTCAGAAGACAAACTGAGGGTTGCTGGGGGGAGGGGGGAGGGACGGCATAGTGGGGTTATGTACATTGGGGAAGGTATATGCTATGGTGAGTGCTATGAAGTGTGTAAACCTGATGATTCACAGACATGTACCCCTGGGGCTAATAATACATTATATGTTAATAAAAAAATAAAAATTAAAAAAAAAAGAACTGCCTCACAATCCAGAAATTACACTACTGGGTATTTACCCCAAAGATACAGCTGTGGTGAAAAGAAGGGCCATCTGTACCCCAATGTTTATAGCAGCAATGGCCACGGTCGCCAAACTGTGGAAAGAACCAAGATGCCCTTCCACGGACGAATGGATAAGGAAGATGTGGTCCATATACACTATGGAGTATTATGTCTCCATCAGAAAGGATGAATACCAGACTTTTGCATCAACATGGACGGGACTGGAAGAGATTCTGAGTGAAATAAGTCAAGCAGAGAGAGTCAGTTTTCATACGGTGTCACTCATATGTGGAACATAAGGAATAGCATGGAAGACACAGGGGAACGGAGGGGGAACTGAAGGGGAAGAAATCAGAGAGGGAGACAACCATGAGAGACTCTTGACTGCAGGAAACAAACTGAGGGTTTCAGAATGGAGGGTGTGGGGGGATGGGGAAACTAGGTGATGGGCATTAAGGAGGGCATGTGATGTGATGAGATGAGCACTGGGTGTTACATGCAACTAATGAATCACTGAGCACTACCTCAAAAATGAGTGATGTACTATATGTTGGTTAATTGAATTTAAATTAAAAAAAATAAAAATAAAGAAGAGACATTACTGTCTGGGCACACAAAGAAGCGGGTTTCTTCATCCCTCCTACACGGGGAAATCCTGGTCTACAGCCCCCATGCTCTGCCCAAGTTCACCCCTTCATCCAAAGTCAGCCAGAAGCTGTCACGGATCAAGTCTTCCCGTCACAGGAGAAACACATCCTAGTCTTGCAGAGTCTACACCCATGTCATGCTCGGCCCACCAGGTCATCCTGCAGAAACCCACTGGATTCCTGCTTCCTGTCTACAAGCCAAGGGGCTGCCACAAGGGGACAGGAAGCCTGGAGTTTGCAGACCTGGGCGCCTATCTGTTATCCACAAATGGTGACCATGAACCCTGTCTTGTATATGGTTGTGTGAGATTCGAAAAGCTGAAAATAACACAAAATGCACATCAAATGTTAGTAGGAAGTGGACCCATCCAGAAAGGTCTCCCGGGTGACATCCTTTGAACCACCACATCAGAACATGCTGCTCCTCAGCCCACGGGGGCCATGGCATTAGGACACACGTTCGTTCCTCCCTGGAGCTCCGCAGCTTCCCCCAAGGGGGCCTCGGCTGAAGGACACCTGCTCTCTTCTTCAACAAAACAGGTGCGTTGGCCTGGGCCCCCCAGGGTTCTCAGATTCTCAGCGACCCTGAGACAGATGGCTCAGTGTGTCAGGGACCAGGAGACTGATTCCAGCAGGAGCATCTGTACAGGGTCCCCATCTCGCCTGCCTGGAGATGGCACCAACCACATCCTAAATAGAGGGGTTCGCACACAGGTGGGTGAGGCGTGCTCCTGGCTCACCTTCCCCTGGGGACGAAGTGAATCCACACTGGGAACTCAGCAACTAAGGGCATCAGCCTCTTCTGGCTCAAGGGGTGGTTCTGAGTATTTAAAGTTGGGTGTCTTTCTACACTGAGCATTCTTCCCCTTGCCCTGTGTCATAGAACTAGAAACGCGTATGAGATTGTCATCCCAGTTCCTGGCACGGAACCTCTGGGCCCCTGGTGCTCCCCAGAGATGGGGCGAGGGGCATCTGCCTTACTCCCAGCAAGCCCACCTCAACTACACGTGTGTTTATGCTAACGAGGTGATCTGCTGGGCGCCAGAGAGCTTTAGGATGGAGGCTGGGGGCCATAGGATCAAGCCTAGGGCTCCAAAGTGAGATCTGGGTAGCTTCGGGTTTGGTGCGCACACAGTGCTGGGTGAGGGGTGCACCCAGAGAGGGCACAGAAGCTTTGCCCTGCCCCTAGCCCTGTGCATCCCTTCCACCTGTAGGCTCACAGTGGTATCCTTTATAATGAACCACAAAAGTAAGTAACTGTTTCCCTGAGTTCTCTGAGCCGTTGTCCCAAGTTATGAAATCCCAGGAGGTGGACATGGGAGTCCTGACTTACAGTCCATTGGTAGAAAGTGCAGGGGTCCTAGACCAGCAGGTGGCCCCTGAGATGATCTGGGGACAGTCTCCAAGGGCTGAGCCCCTACCTGTGGGTCTGTGCTGACTCCAGGTAATGAGGGTCAGAGTGAGGGACATTACAGGACAGCCAGCAGGTAGGACAGGACCCATGCATCTCCTTGAGGTCAGGAGGGACGCCACTCCTTCTCTCCCTGCCTCCCCTCCCCGAGGACACAAGGCAGCAGAAGGCCCAGCCCACAGACACTCCTTCCTGTGAGAGGATCACCTGTCCAGATGCCAGGGTCAGCCTGAGCAGCCTCTCCCCTGCAGGATGGGACAGGACCCCGCCCCCCCCCACAGCAGGAGCAGCAGGGAGCCCCCTACACATGCAGGGACCACCTGCACGAGGCCCAGTGAAAAGCTAAGTATGTAACTGAGTCCTCCAGAAGGAGGGTGATGGGGCATCTGTCCCCAGACCCCCCACCTCCTGCCCATCTTTCCCCAGCACCCTGCCCCTGCCCTTCCTTCCCAAGCCACCCCACCCCTGCCCTTCTTCTACAGATATAACTGAGAAGAACAGGACTTTAGAGGTTCTATCAAGGCCTCCCAGTGAAGCTGGAGAGACCCCAGACTGCACAACTCATCAGTGCCATCGTTGACATCCAAAATGCAGTCACCGTGGCTCCTTGATTACATCTAGTCCCTGCTGCCTTCACTCAGCTGCTCAAGCTTAGGGGATGAAACATTTAGAATAACCGAGACAATACCAGGTTCTCTCCCACTGAGGGAGTGGGAAGACCCCTACCTGCCGTCTGCCGCGCAGGGCGGCGTCTCCTGGCCGCAGGAGCACAGCCAAGAAGGCCAGATGGACATGCAGAGCGGCTTCCAGCAGGAACTCCCAGAATCCAGGGGCTGAAATCCTAACCACGAGGGTGACGATATTAGAAGGGACCCTCGGAGGGGTGATGGGCTCAGGAGGCTGACGTCCCCGTGATGAGGTTCGGGCCCTTAGGAGAGGGGACCCAGAGAGCTCCAGGTCCGTCCTCCACGTGAGGACACGGGGGGAAGGTGAGCCTGGAAGCCCTTCTCAGTAGACAAGGAGTCTGCTGGCGGCCGGTGTGATGGCCACCTCCGCCTGCTCCTCCCCTGAAAGCCCTGGTTGTCCAGGAATCTGAGAGTCAACCTAGAACATGTTTTGCTTTCAAAGCCGAGCACATAAAGCTGAGATCAAGGGCAGGGACGACAAGGAAGCCGCCGGAGTCGCAATGCGGAGGGCGGAGGGCATGCGTGGTCCTCTGAGACTCATCCTCGGGGAGGTTGTTCCTAATCCTGGGAAGAGGCTCTAATGAGAACGCACGGCGTTTACCTCTGGCTGCCTCACGCTGCGCTGGACAGGACCACCCGAAGTCAGCGCAGCCCCCGCAGGCCACACGCTGGCGTGGATTTCCCATGTCTCAATCACAATATGCAAGGGCGCAGGACTGAAACAAATGAACAGAAACGTAAAGGAAAAATGCAGATCAATGCTTTCCGTGGCTTCAGTTTTTGAATCTATGAAACATGGGGAATGTTTTAATTTCCATAACAGATCAACTTAATCTCACTTGAAATCAGGCCTTCTAATTGATTTGCTTAGAAAACCATAAAAACATGAAGCCGGGGCCCCCCACGCAGCGCCGGACTCCAGAGAGGCCCAACATAGTACTTTGTGGCCACAATATGTTTATCCAAAAGCCACACTGGGAATGTTTTCATTTTCATAATCGATCGATTTATTGATTAACCTCAGATTAAATAAATGTCTTCTAATTGATTTGTGGAAAGTTTAGAAACCCTGAGCTGCGAGAGTGCTTTCAAAATCGACAAAGTTCTGAAATGGTGCTTCAAGGGCATGGAAATACTATGTGGGGTCCCAGCCACATCGATGTAGAAGGCTTCTCGTCTGTCACACTGGACCCAGGAGACTTTGGTAAGAGCCTTGTCCTGTGTGGGTTCTTTCCCGTGAATCGAATCCACTCACTGCTCGGTGCTGTGACAACTTGGAAGGGCCAGGCACGGAGAGGCCTGTGTGCCCACAGCCCAGCCACGAAGCCTGGCTCTGCTCTCCCGGGCGCTGGGAGTAGCACCCTTCCTTCCTGGCACAGCAGTGAGAACCACAACTGCCTCACCAGGTCCCGGAGAGGATTACATGAAATGAAGTAGGTAAAAACCTCCCCTACAAGTGTTTAAACTCATGGAAGCACCGTAAACACAATGAAAAGAAAACCAGTAAGATGCATGCACGTTTGCTCGTGTCTGTATGAGATCTACACACGCACACGAGCACATGGCACCCGTGAACACGCTGGGCTCCTGACACCACATAGACACAGAGGGGGTACACACCTGTAAGAAAAGAGTGGCATTATAAGGTGGCGTGCAAAAATGTGCCACCAAAGTCACTTCACTTCAGCACTGTGTATTATAAAAACATTGGGAACCATCCAAATGCCCAAGAGTAGGGAAATGGCTAAGAAGTATGTGTATTTCACTCACAGGAAGAAATATTATTACGTCCCTCCATGTGGTACTTCCAAGGGCCACAGACAACAGAAAGAATTCTCACGACCTAAAATGGAAAGAGAAAATGAAAGTAAGGATGCCGTGCTTCTGTGGTCTGCGAGCACACCTACACACAGGCCACACTTCCATGGCGACAACTCTCCTGGCTCATTTCCCAGACATTAGAAAACCAAGTATCTATTCTTTTGGATGTGGCTTAGGGGGACCGACGATTATGGTGACCCGGCAGCAATCCAGAGAATCGTCCATATGTTCATCAAAATGAAATAGTACTGGCCTCGCCCAGAACAGAGACAACCCGTGGGATAAGCCACAAAGTCAGGAGGACTGCATGAGGACTGCCACGTGCCAGGCATCATCTCTGCTCCTTAAAAGCACTGCAGGTTTTCCCCTTCAGGTTGCCAAGGGAACGCTCTCAGATTTGCTTTGCAGCATGCATGAGGGCTCAGGAAGGGTCAGAGGCCACGACTCCCCGAGCACCTGCCCCTGGCGAGGGAGGCCACGCTGTGGGAGACACGAAGTCCGGACACCGCCAACCACTGGAAGACCCGGGCCACAAGTGTGCGAATTTTCACTTCCCAGGTTAGAGAAATTCCCAATGCACAGGTGTTTTACCTGAAATTCTCCATACCTTTGGGAAAGAGGCTAAAATACACATGCACAGTATTTCCCAAGTGGGACTTGCCCATTGTGGGAGCAAGTCAACGGCACTTTTTCTGATTCTGAAAATCGTGTGATAGTGTGAGTTGGGAGGAATCAGTTCTCCCCACTTTATACAATGCGAGTAAAATAAATTGGGAAAATTTGTTACTGACAATGGGACAATCTGCCCCTACTTGCACGATCATGATATTTGTAATATCCTCCCTGGGGCATCTCTTTTGCACTGGAGATTCAAGTACGCTCATTTCCAGCTGAATCTCAAAGAGATTTTAGAATTACTGTCTGATATTTTACTAAAAATATTTAAACAACATGCTGCCTGGCTGGAATTTGTGGTATTGGAGTGAACGAGGAATCAGACATCCTCACGGTTTCCGGTGTAAGGCAAGGTGGAATCTGCGTCTGCTGAAGAAATTGTGCTTTCATTACCGAGTAAAATTATGAAGTCCGTAGCCAGACTCCTCACCCTGAGTAGTGCCTGGGAGCCTGGAAAATCCACGGCCCCTCGTCCTGACTCCTGGGATCACCTCCCTTTTGGGGTCAGAGTTGCCCTCCGGGAGTCGGGTCCGCCCCCAGACCACCGCTCTTGACCCGCTCTGACGCCACGACCATGCGGATTTCCAGAGGAAGTGCCGTGGTTCACCTGCCACGAAGACTCATGCCCTCTTGTGAGACCTGTCGAAATTCATCCTCAGTTGAATCAGACCTGGAATTACAACTTTTTCAAGCCATTGCAGTTTGGGAATTGATATCTTCCCCATGCGATTTTTCTTTCCTCTCTCTATTTAATACCGAGGTTACTTACTGGATAAGCAAAAGAGATATTGTTGATGAAATGCTCTTGTACTATATCAGCCTGAGTTTGTCAGCTCAATCAATAATTTATGCCCCAAGGCCAAATAAAAAGAGAGGAGTTTTCGAGTTGTTATAGACTATCAAACTCCAAACTGTCAGCTACTCCCGATATAAATCTATTTTAATTTCACTTTCCACGGAGTCACTTAGCTCCCACGCTGCTGTACGTAAAGTAAGAGGAGGGAGGTAAGGTGACATATTAGTGGAATACAGAGTAAATAGTTTACCAGCTTGAGTGGCTGTACAGTCCCTTGCCGTCAGTATGGAGAGCGGCTACATTGCCGCCACTATGTTTGCGTTTCCTACGGCAAATCACACGTTCGGTAATTACGATGTTTCCACGTGTCCTTGGAAAAGATGTTTATCTCATTCGGTCGGTTAGAGAGTCACGTGAGTTAGAAATCACAGGTTCGGTTCTGGGCCACGATACGTGTTCTCTGTTCTCGTGTCAGCGCTCTCGTGGATCCTGCTTGGTCAGTCACAAGATGAGTGGGCTCTGTCGGGAGAGTCAGGTCGTCCGAACGGATCCAAGCCATGCTGTCCTCAGTGGTAGGAAAGGAAAGTACGGTTTTCAGCGTTTGTGCTCGTTACGGTATGTGGTCCCCACAAACACTGAATTAGCGTTCGCTGAGTCACGCTGCCAGGGGAAATATGGGGTCCTCTGCTCACAACATGCCCATTACCCGGCCAAACAGACCTGGTTTTACATGTGCTTTTGTTTGAAGACACCTTATTTAATACATATTAGCACAGAGTGTAGCAGCCCTGCAACGCATACCCTAAGGGAGGAAGCCTGTGTGATGCTCATGGTTTCCTCCTAAGATCTTGAGCTTCCAGAACACCACACAGTCTTCAGCGTGATGCCTGGGGGCCGTTTTAAGCAGGGAAACCACCAACAAAACTTGTCACTACACAGACTGTCACTGATGTGAGGCCTGAATCAAGAAGGCAAAACACCACCCCCTTCCCCTCAGCCGGGCACGCAGAAGCCGGCGGCTCCAACTTTTCGCAGCTCTGGGCATGGCCGTAAATGACCCTTATGGCACTGTGAGCATTGATTTCGTGAGTTATAAATAAAATTGAGCAATTAAGCTGATGTAGATAAAGGGAATCTGCAAACTGTGAGATCGACTGCCTATAATGAGGGAGTCAAGACGGTGACGGGAGGCACCCGGGAAGGCAAAGACAAACGCAGCGTGAAAGTACTGACGGAGCTCTCCAGCGACGCCTCTGGAGCACAATCTCCCTCTGATTCGTGGGCCGCATGGCTTACCTCCTCAGTGTGAACAGTAGATGACCTTTCTCAAAGAGAGTCAAGAGGAGCTTTCTTAGGTGCACCGGGCCTCCTTCTAAGTGGATCGTAAAGCAGTTACGTAAAGCAGCCTTTCTCAATCTGCACCAGGGGTGGGATGGGAAACTTACAGAAAGAATTCTCTTGATGCTGGACATCCATTACTTTTTATTTAGCATCACAGATTTATATCAAAACAAGTCACAAATCAATGTCAACCAAAAATGGGAAGATCGACCATCATGCTTGATCCTGTCGCTTCCTAAATTGTTGCCTCGTTTGTCAGAAATGTGTGCACATACTAATTCATTCTGCGTATATATCCCACCAAGTCATGTTCTGTAGTAGAAGAATCATCCCTTACTTGGAAGTGCAATTTAATACACCATTACGTCATAGTAGTCAACACAAAGCAGCTCATGTCTGTCGACGCTGCCCCTCGAGGACACTGAGAAAATCTGGATCAGGAGCAAATATTCCATTATGCCGCTGGACACAACACTCCCCAAACATTAATGACGACCCCAGAGCATGACTCATTTCCACCCAGCCAGTCAGCATGTTCAGTGCTCTTCATGCTCCAGGGACCGCCCGAGCTCTCAGCAAACAGAAGGGAAACGATGCACACTCTCTACTGCCCCGCAGGCCTCACAGGCTGGGGGTGCTTAGTGGAAACTAACTTCAGGCAGGGTTTGGGGATAGTTTTCTATCAATTGTCTTTCATGTGAGATTAAAGACTTCATGCTCCATTGAGGACTTACTTCTAATGAGAAATACAGATTACGGTATCTGAGAATTTGGTCTTCTGCTAAAAAGAGCAGATGGGCGACGAGCATCCACCAGGCGAAGGCACAGAATCCAGTCCCAAGTCACCCGTAGGCCAAGAGGAGATCTCGTAACTCTGATGTCGCGATGCTCTTCTCCTAGCCGGCAAATCCCTTCTGCTTTCTGCTCCCAGCTGCTTCGAGCCTGAGCATCCCTGAGGTCCTCCTTCGACCCTCACACAAGATTCCCCCATCCCCGAGCCTGGGCAATGCTCAGCCGCGGTCTGTCCGGCAGGGGCACGAGAGCAATGCAGGAAGCATCACACTCATCTGTCCACACTTGCCCACGGAGCTCCCTGCCCTGGGGGGTGGGCACAGTCGTGGCTTACCCTCATGCACAAAACAGCAGCGGATTCCTGTAAGTGTCCCAAAATGGAATTAAATGGTGATGATATTCAAAGCAGTGAAGACTGTGTGCAGAAGGTCGATGTTAAGAGACAGCCTGAGTTTCCCTCCACTGGGCAAGATGGTAATGACCATCTTAACGGAAAGTTGGTGAGGTCAGAATCGCTTCCAACGCACACCAGCGCACGTATGGAGCGGAGATACGAGGAGACGGAAAATCTGCTTCTCAAGAAAGTTTCGATCTCCTCAGAAACTGCCAAAGTGCTTGGCGGAGACCTGGGCTCTGCCTCGATGTCTGTGGCTTCCTCTACGCCCCGAGTCTGCTTGCTCCCTCCCTCCTGCGCCTTCGGGGCGACGCTGGTTCCTGAGAGGCCCCCATTCTGAAGGAATGGAGGCAGCGCCTCACTGATGAGCAACTCTGCTCCCACTTATCTCCACGAAGCCTAGTGCCATACACCGTTTGGGCTCTCCTCAGAGACACGCTCCCCGCCGTGCGTCTCCCCTGAAGGAAGCAGCCCCAGCCATCTGTGTGAAGAGTTGGCGCTGCGGGTTCCCGCGGCCCCGTGGGAGTGCTGGTGCCCGGGCCCTCGGTTTGAGGGGGACAGTGGGCAGAGCAGGTGTCTCTTGACAAGCCCGCAGGACATGGGCTGCCACGGCACCTCATGTCCTGGAGGTCTTCATCCTTCCTCTGGACGGTCTGAGCAAGTCCACTTCCAGATGCCTACGTGACTGACGAGGCCTTTGTCCCCGTCCACGCTGGGAAGACTCTGCCAGCACAGGACACAATGGCCAGCAGTGGCTGCCATGACCAGCCTGGGACAGAGATGATTTTACGTAATAAATATACACCGACCCAGATCACAAAGAAGCATATCCTGGAAGCTATTTTCAATATCATTTTATACTATCACACGCAAAGAAGACATGACTTTATCCCAAATTCTTTCAGAGAAAGAGTTCCCTCATCCCACGTGAAAAGTCAATTCGGATCCCGCGCATGATCGCGTCGCGTGGTCCATGGAGAAGATCTGGCCGTAAAGTCTGACCTGCAACTGAAAGGCTTGGCTGAGAATGTGAGACTTGAATAAGAATTTAGGAATCCAGGGGCAGCCCCTTCATCTCTTGGAGAAGAAATGATGAGCCCAGGCCTCCGGGGACCTCCGGTGAGTAAGAGGCAGGGACTCTGTCTCCCCGCCCAGCTTCCCCTGCACTCCCCCTGTCCCCTCACAACACCCAGCCAACACCTAGGGACAGCTGTCCCTAGGACGCCCCCCTTTAAAAATAAAGGTGTGGCATTGGTGCGGATAGGGGAGGCGGTAATGAGTGTCACGTTATCATTTGTGACGCACACTTGTGCCTTTTCCCCTTCGACTTCCACAGAAATCCAGAGACGTACAGAAGCTACATGTGCCTACTGGCCGGCACAAGTGAGTGACAAAAACACTACAGGATTTGCTCGATTTCCCACAACTCATCAGTGATGAAGTCATAACCAGAAGCCAGGAATCCTGATCGCCGGCAGGTGGAGGCGGGCGGGAGAGTCCAGATGGCCAAGAGAATGATTATCCCATGAATTATTAGGCACCAAATGCATGCAGGAGAGAAACGGGGTCATCAGATTCCGTGGACGTTTGTCTTCCCGAGGTGATTTAACTATTTTCACCAGGAGCAGGTGGTCGACCCTGACTGAAAAATTCCCAATGATCCTTTCCAATGCAACTGTGAAATTCTTCCCAAAGGGCCTGAGGGGTGAAGCTTGGAGAAAAGGATGGATGGTGTCTCCTTATGTTCCTAGAACAAGCTCTTTTCTCAGGCCCTTTGACGACCAGAGCACATTTTCAGTCCATGTGGGGCTTTTGATCCTACACAACGTAGAGCCTTGGGGATTGCAAGGATTCCCAGACTCAAGCATCACTCCCTGAGGGCTTTCCAAAAGCCAGAGGTGCTGAGTTACCCAGTGGCTGAGTCCCCAGGAGGAAGACAAGCGCCTGTGGGGGTGAGGGGCATACAAGGACAGACGCCACGAAAGGCCAGAAGGGGACAGCGCACACATATGTCCCGTCACTTTGAAAACAGCACTGATTTCTTTGGTGGTGTATTTGTTTTGAATTTCATAGCTGGGGTGGCAGGACATCATAATCCTCTGGGCACTTACACGGCACCATCTCCCTTTCGTGACCAAGGATGTCAATGCCCCTCTGACCCTTGATGGAACAAGACACACGAACATCAACAAGGAAAAGCAGCAAAGCCGCAGGCAGGTCAGATTCACAGTTCTGTGACTTACCGTGGGTTGAAAATCACACCTAGACATACCACTATTCAGCCAGAACCACTGTCCTTCCTCTACAGATGGAGCCTCGGATGAAGGTCACCCCCCAGGAGCCCTGAGCTTCCTTTCCAGAAGCTCCACCCAGCTCACAGCAGGGCTCTGTCCCTCCTCGGGAACCTTCTCACGCTGGTGGGGGGGGGGTTCTTTTCCTCCTCCTTCCCCACACCGGTCCATCTGGGTCTAGGGAAATCATAATCAGTGTCTTTGCTTCTCCTTTAGGGCTGAAGGTGTTTTCCTATTATCAGTCTTGGAACCCTAGATTTTAAGCTGAATCAGGTCTGGAAATCCTGGCATGACCTTCTGGGTTTTATTATTACTGTTATGGTTTCACTTGGCCTCCGGTTCAGCTGGGAGCTTGTGCTAGGGCGTGCGTGCACCATGGCCAGGGACGCTGAGCTTTTGTCTCCGAGCTGTCCTGCAGCGCTGACATCCGGGCTCCGCTCCCCAGAGCTGCAAGGATGCTGGAGGACGTGTGTCGTGCCGCTCTCCTGCCCACACGGAGAACTGGAAGCCGGGCACGGAGATGATGAAGCCACAAGGCAGACACTGAGCACAAGGACCTGACTCAGATGAGAGAAGGTCCTCCTCCCTGCAGCTTTGGTTGAGCGAGAGACCTCAGCTGTGCTGGGACCTCTGAGAATATGACACACTGGGTGGCTCTTAAGCCGTCGGTGCTCATGTCCCACGGTTCTGGAGGCACAAGTCTGAGATTGGGCATCAGCGTGGGCAGGTTCTGGTAAGACTCCCCTCCAGGTTTCAAACGGGCACCCCTTCCTGTGTCCTCCCATGGGGGCTCTCCTAGAAGGACACGGATCCCACCATGGGGGCTCCACCCCCATGACATCATCACATCCGAAGGCCCCGCCTCCTGACGCCCTCACACTGGGGGTGAGGACTCCATGTATGGATTTGGGGGACACACACATTCGGTCTATGTCAACCCGTGTGTGTGTGTGTGTGTGTGTGTTACCAGACTCTTGGGCGTTTTCATGATTAACATTTCTATCAAAATAAAATCCATAGCAAAGTGCACAAGCCACATTAAGAAAACAGCTCAGTGGATTGTTGCAGAAGGAGGAGAGCCCTGTAGACACCGTGCACACCCGGAAAGAAAGCTGGCCCTTCCAACACTAAAGGAACTTCTGCAGGGACCCCCAGAGAGCCCACCTCCTCTCCCTTCCGCCTCATAGCCAGCTCTGACGAGGAGCACTCGGGAGGTAACTAGGTTCGGTGACTGGCATCCAGGAGTCACCCTGTCGGGTCAACCTAGGGACCCACCTGTCCAAGACAAGAAATGACCGCCCCCATGTGAGAATCTTTGGCACTTTGGTAGACGGGAAGGAAAGCCACTGGGGGTGGGGGATGCAAAGTGCAGTCCAGGAGGAACTAGGCTTAGCCTGGGGAAATAAAACCTGGCGGCCGGTTTGCCAGGCAGCGGAGCAATGGCATGACCTTAAGTTGATACTCAGGTTGGTACTTACTAATTACAAACGCTGTGACATCTCCCTTGCAACACTACCAGATAATTGCCCACGTTTTAGTAAAGTTTTTTAAAACCTACATAGTGAAGCTCGGGCCGCCTTCTCACGTCCACTCTTGGATTGAACACATACTTGTTTATCAGCAGGAAACAGACTTTAATCTCCCTTCATGGCCAGAAGCACTCCGAGGTAACATGTAATTAGACTGTTCATGTTCTAAGCTCTGGGAGTTATTGTCTTGAGCTGGGGTGCATTCAGCACACCATTCCTCCCTGCGTGTTGGGGAAGCACGTCCACGCCAGGCCCGCCATCATTATTTGGAAGAAGGGAAAGACTAAGGTCAGCTAAGTGAGCCTGTGCTTTGGCTAGAAAGATGCCTGTGGCTTTAGGACAGCGCGTGTAGACAGCTCCCTGCTCAAGAAAGCCCTGGGGTGGGGGAGGTGTACCCCAGCACAGAGACGTCCTCTCCACCCCCTGTACACCTGAAAGAGTTGGGCAACAAAGTCTTCCCAGCCCTCAGCCATGGGTCGGTAACTAGCCAGTGACAGGTCCAGAACGCAGGTTCAAATCTACTCCCGGAAGGAATCCCTAGCTAACACAGTATGTGGGTTGCATTCATGCAAAATCACCTCCTTTCAAGAAAAAAAAGGTTCTTATTAAAAAAAATCATCCAGTATCTCTCCTCCTGTGCCAGCCACCTCCTCCACAGCCCACTCAAGATCTAGCTGCACATCTCTTGCTCTGGACGTCTGCCCCTGCTAGGGCTGTGTGCTGGCGATCTCATACAGATGAGGGGCAGCAGGAGCCTGACACCTGCGCTGGCGTGAAATGGAAAGTGGAGCCCCAAGTCCTTGGGGGGACGAGCACGCGGGTCACAGCAGGGTCCAGGGGGCACCCAGAAAGGCAACTCTCCACCCCCCGCTCATCGCACCTAGAGCCAGTCCCCAGTGGGTATTGCATTTGCACTGACGGCACGTTTTAGGTGGAAATTTAGACGTTTGCCTAAAGGCTTATTGTGCTTCCATGGTGGCTTTGAAAGACCCATTCCATGCCACTAAGCAAACAACCCGTTACACGCTTATCCTTATTTTAATGACTCAAAAAGGCAATGTGACAAAACCAGCTAAATCTGTAAACATTTTCATCCCCATGTCGGAAATCCCTTCTGCCGATCAGAATTGCATCCACGAGACCCAAATCCCTTGTTCCTCTCTGGTTGGGATTAGTATAAAATTACTAAATAGCAACCTTTATCACTCAAATTATTTCAGTTTAAATCTAGGGAGACATTAATCTGTTCGCAATAATACAGCAGATCTAAAATATGAGAAGAGTGGCCTCAGAAGATGCTGGGCAGGAGGTGGAAATGAGTATTTAATGATTCAGCACAGAGTCTGGCTGACCTTTCTTCCCCTGTGGGTGCTTCATACCTTTATGGGAATTAAAAAAAAAAATTGGGCTGGTAACATGCCTCTGAGCACGAGGTGTAGGATTATCATCTTGCTTTTCGGGGGAAACGTGATGGTGTCATGGTCCCATCTTGTAAAGAATAAGTGCAGCCTCGTTGACAAAGTGATTTCCGTGCTTCCAAGAGGCAGCGAGATCCCAGCACTGGGCCGTAACTTCCATCCCTCAGAACCGTCGTGCACAAGCGTTTCTGCAACGATGCCCACCTCTGAAATAGACATGATTGCTTGGAAATGGAGGTCACACCGGCTGAAGTGACCAGTGGCTGTTCCCCCTGTAAAAGATGTCCATAAAGTAGTAAGAAATCATGAAAGCTGGAAACACGGTTGGTGCTCAGGCTAGACACAGGACCGGAAGGAGGGACAGCTTGGTGATCACTTGCTCAGTCCTGCATCCCAGGAGAAAATGTGACGCTAATTTCCAGATGAAAGCCGTCTTGCAATTGTCAGCTTTATTTCTGAAAACAGGGGTGGACCGCTGTTGTCTCACTGGTGTGGGCATTCACTTAGCTTATGTCCCGCGCACCATGCCTCCCGACCCCAGAGAATCGTGTGAAGTGACAAAGAATGGGATCTTCGTTCCCACTGTGCAGTGAATGAGTCTGTCTCTGAGAAGCTGGACAGTCCCCCGGAGCGAATGATGCAGCTCACGGTCGGGGAAGAGGGAGCCGGGAGGGACCCCGCAGCAACAGGTGGTCGTGGATGATGCAGACTCTGGGAAGGTTCGCCCACGGCCAGTCACGGGGAGAGCTGACCCCACGTCAGAGAACCCCCTTACCTCAGAGGCCGCTTGTGGCCACGTGCAGGCAGTGAGCAGGGGTCCCAGCTAGTGTCCCGTGTGCAGTACACCCACCCCGGGGGCTCTGTTGGAGGGTCACGCCCCTGCCCCAGTGTGCAGGACTGAAATGCTCACGTGGCAGTAACCACCCCCTGGGCTCCCGGCTGTGACACCAAATTTTGTGCATCAACGTGAGGGAGGCTCAGGTGGCCCATAAAACATTATTTTGGGTGATGTCTGTGAGGATGTTTCTGGAAGAGATCAGCACTTCAGTCAGGAAACAGAGTGAACAGGTCCTCCCTCACCGGTGTGCATGGACTCCCTCACCCACCCTGTGAAGGGCTTGTGTAGAACAAAATGGTAGAGAAAGGGCGAATTCTCTTCTCCAGCTGGGGCATCTGCCTCTCCTGCCCTCAGACGCGCGCTGCTGGCTCTCGGACCTCTGGGCTCAGACCGAGTCAAACACCACGGGTCCTCCTTGGACTCACTCACACCTGCCGACGGATGGTAGATCGTAGCCCGTCTCGGCCTCCAAAAATGCATGCGCCAATTCCATAAGAGTTATCCTCTTCTACCCTTACCCATGTCCGTCTACGTCCTACCGGTTCTGCTTCCGGAGAGACCCTAGCCTAAGACACTGGCCTTTGATGTGACCATCACAAGGGAAAAGCAAAATGGGACACTTGTACAACTGCCCCCCAAACCCCAGCCAAGATGTCAAATCAAGCCAATATCACACCCTGAGCGGGTGGGCGGCAGAGAGCAGCGCTTAGGGCCTGAATCAAACACCTAAAACAGGGGCGCCTGGAGGGCTCCGTCAGGGAAGCGTCTGCCTTTGGCTCAGGTCGTGATCCCAGGGTTCTGGGATCAAGTCCCAGGTCTGGCTCTCTGCTCAGTGGAGAGCCTGCTTCTCCCCCTGCTTGTGCGTGCATACACTCTGTGTGTGTGTGTGTGTGTGTGTGTGTGTGTGTGTCAAATAAATAAATAAAATCTTAAAATAAATAAATAAAGACCTAAGCCAGAGTCGTCTCACTTTTCCTGTAAACAGTCCGTGTTCTAGGCTTGCAGACTCCCGGACCTCTGCCGCAGGTATTGGACTGTGCCGCGGAGCTGAAAGCAACCAGACCACCTGCCAAAAGACGTGTGTGGCCCGAAGGACTCAGGGCGATGGCCTCCGTCCTGTCGCACTTAACGGGCATGGCTGGACTCGGGCGGCTGGCCGCAGACCTGCGTGGGAGTGAGCAGGGAGCGGCCGGCCTGACCCCTGCTGCTGGGGCATCCGCTGTGTGGCGTGTGCCATCCACCTGCTGAAAACATCCTTCCCGTGCCGGCCAGAGAAGAGGATGAAACCGCCCACGTGCGTCCACACGGGACACGCATGTCCAGCTACCGCGCGCTCCAGGGCGACAGCACCTTGATGCCTCTTTAACATGACGGTCTGGTAGAAATCCGGTGCCAGCCCCGGAGGTCCTGCTACTCAGACAGGCAAGCAAGGGGAGGCCCTATGCTGCCGGCCCCTGGGGGAAGGACAGAGTCTCCGGCCTTGGTGTCCCTGTCCATAGGGTGACCGTGATCACAGTCCCTCCCCAGGGGCTGTCATGAAAATCACTTCAAGTGCATAAAGGACTGAGAATCTACCCGGCACCGTCTGTCTGTTCAGTCCTTCTTGTCAAATATCTAAGACAAGTCCATGAAAGGAGAAAAAATGCCAGTAAACAATGTTAAAGGCAGAAAGAAAGAAAGAAAGAAAGAAAGAAAGAAAGAAAGAAAGAAAGAAAGAAAGAAAGAAAGAAAGACTTGAGCCCCTGACATGTCCTCACCACCCGGGTAAGCAGAGTAAGAACACAGGATTGGTGGACGGCGGCTGTCTCTGGGCTCCGAGCACGCGCAGCTGTACTTACTGGTTGGTGATGTTTGTGCAAAGCTTTTCCCACTACAGGAAACGCATGTCATGCCGCCGAGTGATCCCCAGGTCCCTGCCCTCAAGGCATCCCACACCCATCTTACGGGAATGGCCCCCACAGGCCTGGCCTGTGTGTCCCCAGACCAGGGTTACCCGCCACTGGACACACCGGAGGCCGGTGGGATCGTCAGTCCCCTTGCTCCGTTCCAGGTGGATATGAAGGTGTATCTCTGGTTCCCCGGCCAGGTGTATCTCTGGTTCCCACGGTGCTTTCATTAACCGCCTGAGCAGAAACGCGGTGTAACACATTCGGGATCTCAAAGAGAAGGAAAGTCGGCCGGGGTCGGGCAGTGATAATAAACCACCTGAGCCCGGGAACCGGTGGGGAAGTGTCTTCCAATTCTCCCGCAGATCTGAGCACAGAGGAGCTTCCTTCTCCTGAGCGGCCAGCAGGGCTGGCCCCACGCGGGGAGCCCGTGGCAGGTGCGGGGCTCAGTTTCCCCCACGAGACCTCAGGGCCGCCAGTTCTCCGGTGCAGGGCTCACGGCGGGTTTTCTGAAGAGCCCAGAGGAGCCGGCTCCGCAGCTCCTCGGCCTGACCCCAAAGCCCCCCGTGCCCACCTTCAGGCTGAGAACCATGTGAAACCCCCACACCTGTCTCCACGGAGCAGGGGGCTCCCCGCCTCTGCCCTGGTCCCCTTCTGAAACACATCCCCAGAAGGGCCAGATGTGAAGAAAACAGGTGGTCTCCTGCCCCTGGTCTCCTGTTTCAGGGGCTTTACCGTGGAGGGACAGGGAGCTGCTCACCGACAGCACCCGGGAGCACTGTGGCCAACCAGCCAAGGTCACAGTCTGCAGCGGCAGCCTGTGGCCCCCTGCCTCCACTCTGTGGGCCCCCAGGGAAGCACACCCACGAGGGGCAGGGCCAAGGGCGCCCCTCATCCTGTCCCTGGGCCCACTTCTTCCAAGAGCTTCTGATTGCCCGGCTCTGAGACCTGCAGAGCAAGCTACCCCTAGTGCAGTACGTAAGGGACACACATACCCCACGCACACCCCATGAGAGCTCATGTGCGAATCCCCGCTGCGTGCAAACAGTGCGCTGAGCCTGAGCCGCTGTAATGCAGACCCGAGGCTGGGCAGCAGGGAGGAAAGCCCCAGACTGGGTCCGGAAGGGCAAACGGGTTGTGACAGGACAGAAGGCTGGCGGGGATTTGCCACAAGGCAGGACAGCAGGAGACACACTCACTGGGCCTGGGGAGCACACGTCGGCTGGCGGCTGCGCTGTGTGGACAGTGGAAGTGGGTCAGCTGCGGAGAAGAAAGGAGTGTGGCGGTCGGGTGTGGACAGCGGAGGTGGGATCTGGTGTGGACAGCGGGGTGTGCGGGGTCGGGTGTGGACAGCGGGGTGTGCGGGGATCAGACCATCAGCACAGGACTTGTGGTACATCGCCTTTAAGCTTTCCTCCGCCATCCCTGGAGAAAGACAGCTTCAGCCTTCGGAATCAGAGCCATGGAGACGGGCAGTCGCCGCCAGTCCTGCCCCAGGGAGCCTCACGCTGGGATCCGCAGACTCCGCGCTCCGGAATGTGTTCCCGCAGCCGCACAGCACGGGCGGGCAGCACACAGTAGGGACTCCACTGTCACATGTGACTGAGCCCAGAAAAAAGAAATCACCCACTTTCCCCATCAAGCCAGGCTGCTGGCACACTACTTCGTTATCTCATTGCATAAATAGCCCATAAATATGAAGAGAAATGGCACCACTGAGAATGTGGGAAAAAAAATTTGAGAGGTAAATCATGGTTATTTCCATAAATAACAGATGTGCTTCTGTTCAAATTGGGCTGAAATGATGGCGCGCGAATCATGGATGTGATTTGTGTGGCCATAATCTGTGCCACCCATGAATCATGGAGCATGACTTCTCCTGCAGACTCCCTCCGCTCCAGGCTCACAGAAGGAACACAGTCTCCGGCAAGCCCCGCACTCAGCACACTTGGCACGATGGAGGAGAAATCGATGCCTACTCAGGAGCGCACAGAGCCAGCAAGAGACAAGATGCGGCGCGGCCATGGTCGGGACTGGAATCGGGGCATCAGGAGCTAACTCTGCACAGAGGCCTCCTTCAAATCCTGTTTTGTTGTTTTCCTTAATAAGGCTCTGCTTTTCTCTCGTTTGTTTGCTTGTTTGCACTCTGAAAACGCATTATGCTAAATAATTCCTGGACGACGGATTAGAATGATGAATCATAACTAATCCTAACGGCACCAAACCTGAGATACGACAGAACATTTTTTATGTGCTTGTCTCCTCTCTCCCCCTGTGACCCTGACATCCACTAGCATCCTCCGGGACCCCACGCAGCTATCTACTCTAGCAAACGCAGTGAACAACCTGGTATGTATCCATTCATGATTTTCTCCATGCTGCTTTAATTACAACCACTTCGATTTCCACACCTGCGTGCTTACACTGTTGTGTCACACTGGCTTCAAGGGTCTGGGGCCGATCTTTTTTTTACAAAAATGGGCTTATTCTGTCCATATTTATCTTCACATTATTCACTCAATAGCTATCTGCAGATCACCAACGAGATTGGTTGTCAGACCTCAAAAGCACGTTGAAAGACTACAGATAGGGCACCCTGGGGGGCTAAGTCAGTGAAGCATCTGCCTTTGGTCCAGGTCATGACTCCAGGACCACATCCTTCATCGGGCTTCTGGCTCAGGGAGGAGTCTGCTTCTCCCTCTGCCTGCCACTCTCCTACTTGTGCATGTTCTCTCTCTCTCCCTCTCTCTCTCTCTCTCTCTGACAAATAGATAAATAAAAATCTTTTTAAAAAATTAAAGATTGACAACAGATGATTGGATAAAGAAGATGTGGTATATATATACAATGGAATACTATGAAGCCATCAAAAGAAATGAAATCTTGCCTTTCGCAATGACGTGGATGGAACTAGAGGGTATCATGCTTAGTGAAATAAGCCAATCAGAGAAAGACAACTATCAGATGATATCCCTGATATGAGGAAGTGGAGATGCAACATGGGGGACTAGGGGGGCAGAAAAAGAAGAAAAGAAACAAGATGGGATTGGGAGGGAGACAAACCATAAGTGACTCTTCATCTCACAAAACAAACTGAGGGTTGCTGGGGGAAGGGGGTCGGGAAAGGGGGGTGGGGTGATGGACATTGGGGAGGATATGTGCTATGGTTAGTGCTTTGAAGTGTGTAAACCTGGCGATTCACAGACATGTACCCCTGGGGATAAAAATACTTTATATGTTTATAATAAATTTAAAAATTAAAAAATAAATAAATGAATAAATAAAAATTAAAGATTGGGAAAAAAAAGTCTGTATGGTAGCACAAGGTGTATTTACCCTTCCCGATGAGCAACATGTCTCCAAGGCAATTTCGGTCGTCGCGAACATTACTGTCGCGGACTTCCTTGTTCATGTGGCCTTCCCCACTACTGTGCCTCGGTGAGCTCCAGTCACGGAAGACGGCTGTTGGGTAAGGGGCACAGGCAAGTTTAATTTGGATGGGATTTGGTGACTTATTCTAAAACAATCATCCTAACAATGTAAATTTCTGGCAGCAATGTCTACGTGAGGCTTCTTCCCCGTGTTCCTGGCAGCAACAAGCATTATTGCTGTTTACCATTTTTACCACTCTGGTAGGTATTAAGCG
Source organism: Mellivora capensis (assembly GCA_004024625.1). NCBI lineage: Eukaryota > Metazoa > Chordata > Mammalia > Carnivora > Mustelidae > Mellivora > Mellivora capensis. The sequence goes on from PISX010022869.1 coordinate 21,043, forward strand.
ATATTGCTATTTTAATTAGAATTTCCCCATCTACTTTTGACTTTGAACAGTAGTGCATATGTCTGATGGTCATTTGCACGTCACTCTTCCGTGACCTAACTCACACCTTTTGCTTGTGTTTCTATTTTGTGACTTGTCTTTTCCTTTGAATTTGTAAAAACTCTTCATGGGTGATATATATTAGTTCCTTGCTTCTCATCTGTGTTCCAAGTATGTCTTTCCACAGCTCTAAGTTTTCATTGACTAGGTTGGTGGAGTTCTTTGTCAGGCTTGAACGTTGTTTTTCACAACTCTGAGGGTCTGCTACTGGCTAAGACATTATCTTGAAACTCCATGTAGGAATGTATTTTCGGATTTTTTTTTTAATCTTAGGAGCACAACATTGTTTGCTTATAACCCTTAATTCATGAAAGAATCTGAGCTTTGTTTTATGAATGCTCCTCCTGCATTTATTGACTTAGGTATTTGGGTACTTGGCCATACTCACCTGTCCAGTGCTCAAAGCACAACAGGTCTCCTGACAGCAAGCTCTGTCCTTCCTGTGCCCTGCTTCTCCTCACCTCAAGGAGCTTCCATTCTGCACGCCATGTTCCATCGTCTTGACCTTCCCTTCCATATGCTTACCTGCCTCTTCTCACAATGCTATGAACTGCACTGTGCCCCCCACACACACACTGCCCCACGTCTACATGGTGCAGTCCTAACACATTCTATGTTAGAGAGCGAAGCTTTAGGGAAGTGATAAGGTGAAATGAGGTTCTAAGCGTGGAGCCCTGGTCTAGTACGAGGGCTGTTTTCACTAGAAGAGATGAGGACACACACAGACCCAGAGGGATGACCACGTGAGGACTCAGGGAAAGACAGCATCTACGCACCCAGGAGGGAAGAACCAGCTCTGTCCACACCTGCCTCCCTGACCTCCAGCCTCCCGGACAAGGAGAAAGTGGCAGTCTGTTGTGGAAGCCTCCTGTCTATCGGAGCCTATCAAGGCAGCAAGCAGAATAACACACCAGGAAGGGAAAATGTATTTTGTATAGAATGTCCAGAACGCACTCTCTATGTATAGAACGTTTTTGTATAGAAAACATGTTTTGTATAGAATGACTCTGTGTGTGTAGAATGCACATTACTATGTCAGGTTTATTATTAAATTTATGTTTTAGAGTCCCGTGCTGACTAAAGCTCTGGGGACTTGGGGCTTTCACCGGTGCTATAGGGCAGGGTTTCCCCCAGTTCCTCCCTGTTCACACGGGCTGCCCGACCTTCACTTCCTTATGGGATGAGACCTTATTTGCTGCCCACAGTTTATGCCCATGGATGACCTGTGTGCTTATTCCCATGCCTTCAGCATGTTGACAAGATTACACCAACTGTGCCTTGTTCTGGTCGCACAAGTTTCCTTCCTCTTACCTCAACTACTGCACATTTTCATTCCTTCTTGGCAGTTTTGAAGTATTTCATTTTCTCAAAAAGTCCTAACAGAGCTTTGTTTTGGAACTGACTTACACATATGGGAATTTTGGAAGAATTGATTTTTTTTCCAGTTTAATCCATCTCCCCATTTCCCTCAACCCCAGCCCCTGGCAACCACTTCTCTACTCTGTTTCCGTGAGGGTTTTGCTTGGTTTTGTTTTTCAGATTCCACTTATAATTGATACCATGCATTATTTTTGTCTTTCTCTGACTTATTTCACACAGCATAATGCCCTCAAGATCCATCCAAGTTGTTGCAAATGGCAAGATGTTCTCCCTCTTATGACTGAATAATATTCCATTGTGTATATACACCACATCTTCTTTATCCCTTCGTCCTGTGATGGACACTTGGGCTGCCCCCATAGCTCAGCTATTGTAAATAATGCAGCAGTGAATATGGGATTTTTTCAATTTGGTGTTTTCGTTTTCTTTGGATATACTCCCAGAAGAGGGTTTGCTGGATCATATGGTAGTTCTATTTTTTAACTTTTTAAGAAACTTCCAGAACTGTTTTCCAGAGCGGCTGCACCAGCCTGCATTCCCACCAATATGCAGGAGGCTCTCCTTTCTCCACATCCTCGCCAACACATGTTGTTTCTCATGCTCCTGATTCTAGCCTTTCTGACAGGTAGTTCTGATTTGCATTTTCCTGATGGTCAGTGATGCTGAGCATTTTTATCTGCAAATCATATATCTGATAGGAAGTTAATATCTAAAATGTAAAAGGAGCTCCTGCAACTTAATGGCTAAAAAAACCAAATAGCTTGATTTTTTAAAATGAGCAAAGGATGTGAAGAGATATTTTTCCAATGAAGTTCCATTGGTATCTGAAAATAATTGGTGTTTTATTACAGTGAATCTTTCATTCTTCCCTTCCAAGGATTGAAGGAATACATTTTTAAATTTTGTCAGACCTTTTTTTGAAGTTTTCTTCTAATGTTTAAAATTTTCTTTATCAAGTCCCTCTGATTTACATAGATTTATTACTAAATATGGTTGTTAATTCTATTGTAAGTTGAATGATATTTTTTCCTCATTTCTGTCTCTAGATGTTTAGTTTAAAGAAATGCTATTGATGTGTGTGTATTTATTTTGAATACAAACAGCCTGACATATCTTAATTCTAGTTTATTTTTAACAAGACCCTCTTCAGTATGTTATACATAAAATTATAAAATCAGCACAAGTAGATGGTATAACATCTCTTTCTTATTTTAATTTGAATGGTTTCACTTTGTCTTACTGCTGTTATTAGAAAATTTCCTTAAATAATAATGGCCGTCATGACAGGACCAGTATAATTCCTGGTTTTAATTGAAATTCTCTTAGTATTTTTCCTGCTTAGATGAAATTCATTATTTGTTTTTGTTTTTGTTTCTTCTAGTTTTTTTATTATGTGCAGTTAGCCAGCATATAGTACATCATTAGTTTTTGACGTAGTTCAATGATTCATTAGTTGCGTATAACACCCAGTGCTCATCCCACACGTGCCCGCCTTGATGCCCATCACCCTGTTACCCCATCCCCTCACCCCCTCCCTTCTGAGACCCTCAGTTTGTTTCCCGGAGTCCAGAGTCTCTCGTGGTTTGTCTCCCTGATTTCTCCTCATTCAGTTTTCCCTCCTTTCCCTTATGATCCTCTGTGCTATTCCTTATGCTCCACAAGTAATTGAAACCATATGGTAATTGTCTTTCTCTGCTTGACTTATTTCGCTCAGCATAATCTCCTCCAGTCCCGTCCATATTGATACAAAAGTTGGGTATTCATCCTTTCTGATGGCGGAGTCATATCCCATTCTGTATATGGACCACATCTTCTTTATCCATTCATCTGTTGAAGGGCATTTCAGCTCCTTCCACAGCTTGGCTATTGTGGACATTGCTGCTTTGAACATTGGGGTGCAGGTGCCCCTTCTTTACACTACATCTGTATTTTGGGGGTAAATACCTAGTAATGCAAATGCTGGGTCATAGGGCAGCATGGAGGACCCTCCACACTGTTCTCCAGAGTGGCTGCACCAGCTTGCATTCCCAACCCCAGTGTAAGAGGGTTCCCCTTTCTCTGCATCCTCGCCAACATCTGCAGTATCCTTTCTTGATAAAAACTCTCCATCATGTAGGGAATAGAAGGTACATATGCCCATATCATAAAAGCCAGCTACAAAAAGCCCACAGCAAATATCATCCTCAATCTGGAAAAACTGAGAACTTTTCCCTCAAGGCCAGGAACACGACAAGGATGTCCACTGTCACCACTGTTGTTCAATATAGTACTAGAAGTCCTAGCCTCCGTATTCAGACAATAAAAAGAAATGAAAGGCATCCGATTCGGCAAAGTAGAAGTCAAAGTCTCACTCTTCGCAGGTGACATGACGCTCTATGTGGATAACCCAAAAGACTCCAGCAAATTTATTTCAATAGATCTATATAGAATATTTAATTAAGTTTTCCATTTCAGACACAACCTAATTTATGATTTCTCATTATTAATCTTAAACATTTTTGCTCATTTTCGCTCCTTAATCAGCCTTTGAAAAGTTTATCTAAGTCCATAATTTTAAAGGACAGGAAATTATTCTTTCTTCAATGTTTTCTCCATTTCATGAATTTGAGTTTTTTAATTAGTAATTTCCCTTTCCTAATTTTTTAGTTATTTTGCTATTCTTTTATTAAATTTATCAAGATTGATATTAAGTTCTTCTACATGGTTTTTTTTTCTTTTTTTTTAATTTCTTTTCAGCGTAACAGTATTCATTGTTTCTGCACCACACCCAGTGCTCCATGCAATACGTGCCCTCCCCAATACCCACCACCTGGCTCCCCTAACCTCCCACCCCCCACCCCTTCAAAACCCCTCAGGTTGTTTTTCAGAGTCCAAAGTCTCTCATGGGTTTTTTTTTTTCTTTACCAGTGATGTAATTTTAGGGATGTACGTTCCCCTGAGTAGAGATTTTGGTGATTTCCATTGGACTTGATATCAAGTGTGCTTTATGGCAGGAAATCTCAGTTTTGGTTTTTCTTTGATCTAGGGTTTACCTAGCATCACATGGCTTAATTTACTAGTCCTTAAGGAGTATTTTTTAAATTGTTATCTTTTTTTTGGGGGGGGGGAGGCCTCTTCATATCTCCTTGATATGTAAGAGAAGTAAAACTCTATATTTGAAGCAAAGGTGAGTTTTGCCATACCTTACTTGTAGGTACATGTATTCCTGAGTGGGACAGAATTTGCCAGCAAGAAAAGTGTCCTACAAGGAACAGCTGCTAAAGTGTGGAGTTGGCTGCATGAAGGGTCAGGGCTGCCAGGAGGGAGCACACACACATTAGCACCCTGACTTTCTAGAAGGAAAGCAGGTGCCTCCGATTTCAGCTTTTTATCAACCCACAGCTGTGAGGTTGGGAGGGCATCATAGCATGAACCTATGGCAGGAGCACGTCAACTACTGTTTTTAATTTAACAAACATTATTACACCCTACACATCCTTAAGTCAGGAGACCTTTTTAGAGATTCCCGTCACGTTTGCTCCCAGAGCACCATGAATTCTGCAGCATCTTCGCACCTACCATTGAATAAGTGCCTATGGCAGCTCTGTGAGCCACTTTCTGTCCTTCACAGCTTCTTGTGTAAGGACAGGGAGAAGAGATGGGTCCCTGAGGGGCTCTCCTAGGAAGCTGAGCCCACTGAGACCCACACTCACCACGCCCAACTCACTAGATGCTAGGGGGCCTACTCTCCTCGCAGCAAACCAGCGCCCTCCCCACACTGCGGGTATACATGAATCCGGGTGTTTTTACAATGTGGAAATGGAGTTGCTCATGGGGATGGCCACTATCGAAGAAGCAGAAGAGAACAAGTCTGGTAACAAATGAGGAGAAAGGGGAGCTCTCGTGCGCTGATAGTGGGAAGGCAAACACGGACAGCCACCCTGGAAAATACGGAGCTTCCTCAAAGAGTTAAAAGTAGAGCTACCTACAACCTAGTGATTCCACTTCTGGGTTCTTATTCAAAAGAATTTAAATTAGGATCTCAAAGAGGTATCTCCGCACCCACATTCCTCACACCGTAACTCCCAATAGCCAAGATATGGAAGCAAACCAAATGTCCAGCGAAGGATGACTGTGTAAGGAAAATGTGCACATACACGTGATGGAATATTATGCTGCCTTAAAGAAGGAGGAATTCCTGTCATCTGTGACCCCACGGTGAACCTAGAGGACGTCATGCTGACTGAAATTAGGCAGACACAAAGAGGCAAATACTGTGATTCCACTGATATGAAGTATCTGAAGGAGCTGAAACTGTAGCAAGTCAGTTGCAAAGGACGAGGGGAGGAGGATGGGAGAATCGGTGTATACTGGAGATAGAGGTTCGATTTGGCAGGATGAGTAAGGTCTATAGAACTATCACACAACCATGTGAATATGCTTAACAGGACGGAATTGGACAAGTAAAAACTGTTAACATGGTAAACACCCTGTTACGTGACTTTTACCACCATAGAAATAAACGGAGCATGGAGATCCAAAGCAAAGCCTCGATTACAAAGTATATGAATTGTCAACTCAGAGGCATTCTATCAACACAAACATGTGGGGACAAAGCTAAGACAAGCGTGTAGATCAGATGAAGAGATGTGATGAGTCAGCAAACGCGACTGTGATCACTCCCTGAGATTCTGTTCCAGGCCGAGCGCCATCACATTTACGAAACCCAACCACAAAGAACTTCACTAATTTCTTGACAAACGTGAGCATCTTCAGTCATCACAACGTGTCAGACCTTGTACCAAGTTCTCTTGGTGTTACTTTAATTGGGTATGAATTAAATTAAATGGCCTTTTATGTATCTTCTTTTTGTTTTTATTTTTAAATTCTCCTTCACTGAGTACTTTAAGTGGACAAAATCATGAAAAAATACATATTGTTAAAAAATATATGCATATGAGGTCTTTATTTAAGTTGAGCCCACAGTATCACAGATGCCCCCAGGGAGACAGGGTCTGGTTCTATGAGAGCAAACCTGCCCTCAGAATCCACTGCTTACCTTTTACAGGTTCCTTCTCATAGATCAGCCAGGGCACTGCAGTGACATTCAGTAACTGAGCTTCGCCCGCATGACGAATGACAGCTGCCGACACAGAGTCAGTGTCACGGGCCGGCTGACCGTAGCTGAAGTGAGCGGGGCATACGAGCAGCGCCAGGCCAGCCACAAAGCCCTTGCCCGTCCCTGGGTGTCCGCAGGCTCCCACGGCGGGCTTCTCCTAGATGCAGAAGCATGGAGCCTGCCCTACCCTACAACCCAGCAATTCCACTTCTGGGCATTTATTCAAAAGGACTGAAATCAGGATCTCAAAGAGCTATCTGCACAGCAGTGTTCATCACACCAGTAATCATAATAACCACGATGTGGAAACAGGCTGTCCTGTGGAAGGCGCGCACCTGCACAGCCAACGGGGGCCACAGTACACACCCAGCCCGCCCTCTTCATGCTCCTCTTAACCCTCCACTTAACCCACCAGCAGGAGCCAGCGTGGTGGCCACGCCCAGTGACTAGCTCCCCATGCTCCAGAAAGAGGACAGCACCCAGACCAATGTGTCTGCCTGACAGATGGAGGTGGGGGACAGACTCAGGAGTGCTCCTGGGGTTGGCGGGCGCCCCCAGAGACTGCGGCACTCTGGGCCTACTGCTATGAATCCAGGGTAACACCCCTGACCGAGAGCAAACCAGCTCGAAGAAAAGGAACTCCCGTTTGTTGAGAAACAGGGATTTAGGGAATCGAAGGTCCACAGGTGGTGACAACATGTGGATTCCAGCCCCTTTGGTCCCCAGGACCCCCCTGCCCCACCTGCCATCCCGCTCCTCTGTCTTGCTCAGAACACCTGCTTTCCAGCACCGGTGCCGTCTCTGCGGGACACCTGGGAAAAGGAGGGGTGCCTTTGGTGAGCTCTGGTTCTCCACAAATCCGGAACCTCCCAAGACCCGCAGAGACCACACAGAGGTCGCTCCACCTCGTGTGACCAGCATGGGGAAAACCATGAACAACCAACCAGCAGAACCCCTGCTCTCGGAGAACTCAGGCTGCTCCCTGTGCAATGGGAACCTTCAGCTGCCCTGAATGGCCACGCTCCGAGCCAGAAATCCGGATCCCAAACTGCCATGGTTAGCTACTGTGTCATAGGGTAGCCTTTCAGGAGCTCGCAGCGCTGCCACGTCCTTCAGATTCTAACGACCTCTAAATAGAGTCATGTTCTGCGGCCAAGCTTTGGTTCTGTGACTCTCCCAGCCTTTTATGGTCCTTTAAAAAACACCGAGATATCAGACTGCATCTACCCCGTACACATAACTCAAGGTTTAATTGGAGTGAGACTAATTATTCCCACTTAGATTGTGCAGATAATGTAATACGCGGGCTGCCCTTTCTTAGAATGAAAGATTTATAGATCATTTTAATGGCATTTTAATCATTCCGTTCTGTTTTTTAATTCAGCGTATTAATTTGCAGAGACATACTGGCAGCATTTAGAATCTCCACGAACGTACAGTGAAACACAAAAAAGGCACTTGCATTATTCATTCGTCTGTACAGGAGAGCGGGGCCGACTGCAGCTTGGACGTGGGGCTAATAAGGAAACGCCCGTGATTCATACTAGGGGTCACCAAATGAGCAGCTTGATGAAGGGGTTAATTTTTATGTATTATTATTATTTGTCTGGAGAAGGAGGGAGGATGTCTGGTTGGTATTTCATGTCATTGGCTTGACGGCCCCTCTCGGGCGGTACTCGAGGGAGCTCTGTGTGTGTGTTTGCTGTTTGCTTGGATTTTGCAGAAATGGAGAGTCGAGTGCTAAGAAATGCACAAGAAACACACACACACACACACATACACACACACACATAAAAAAGAAAGATGAGACAAAGGGAAGAACAAGAAAGAAAAGGCCTATGCAGGGCAGGACGAGACCACCAGAGCATCCTGTGGACTCTGCTCTCACAGCAGCAGGTGGACGTCGCTGTGCCCTGATGGCGGTCCTGGGGACGGCCTGGGAGTGAGGGAAAGGAGGGAAGGGCTCCGAACGGGAGGAGCTGAAATGTCCCGCCGGCCTTTACAAAGAGTGTTTCTCTATCTGTGAAATGTTGCCTCTTCCTCGCTGAGTTGCGTGGGCACAAAGGAGCGAATCATTCATGAAGTTGCAATGGCAGTCAGAAGAGATGCGGCAGGAAGGGGGCAGGGGTGGGGAGAACCCATCCCACCCTCCCCGCTGCCTCCTGCTGCAGAAGAGGCAACTGGGCAGGGGTGAGGGGCTGCGAGCCGGGCCCAGGGGGACGGTGCACGTGCCTCCCGTGCGGGGGAGGGGATGGGGTTAATGTTCCTCGAGACACCCAGGAGTGGAGAGACGGCAGCTCCTAAGAGCCCCACCTAAAACCACGGTGCGGGGACCATCTTGTGCATGTCAGTCACCAACCACATCTGAGAAAACGTCCTTAATCCACGCAGAGCCCAAAACTAATCTGGTGTTTCCTCGTGTCTTGAATTTGATTAACAACACTTACTAGTCATACTTCTGACCGGATCAGCACAACCACCGCATGTGGAAAGTACAAGTTTTATGGAAATGTCCCTTTGGTGGAAGCAACTTAAATTCAAGATGAAAGTAAGCAAATAAACCCTATGGGGGGAGGGGCCCTATCAGCAAAATAAACCGTAAGGGGGGAGGGGAAACCCTTATCAGCAAAATAAACCGTATGGGGGGAGGGGCCCTATCAGCAAAATAAACGTACAAAAATTCTCCTTGAGCCGGGAAGACGGCAAGACGGAGCAAGGTTAAACCCAGGCAAGCCCATCTGTCTGACGGGCGGGCTTGATGAATGAAACAGGAAAAGGTTGACTCTAATGTGATCAAGTGTGGCTCGTCCCTCCTGAGAGAATCCTAATTGCTCAGAGCACATGCACTAAGCTAATTACTTCCCAGCCTGGTGATTTCTGGTATCTGTTGATGTGTCAGAATGTGTAGACAGTGCCAGGTACTTTTTTTTCTTTTTAAATAATATACTCATGGTTGGACAATAAGAGTTACAGGAAATCAGTCGCTGGATAGGGCCCTACGTGGGCAGCTTTGCCCAGCATCCTGCCCAGGTCCCACCTCATGCCCAAGGCAGCTTCTCCCAGCCCCTGCTGCGCCAGGGAAAGGGCGTCCCCCAAGTCAGGCTGTCCCTCTGGCCCGTGCTGAACGGAAGCAGCCACCCCACTTCCTCACCTCCAGGACCCATGTCTCTTCTGTTCTCCATCACCCCCGGGGTGGAGAGGACCACAGGCCCAACCACAGGGACAGACACCCTTGTAGTCTTCATCCCAGGAGATACACTGTCGCTGCCATCCCCTCCTGCCCCTCCCCTCC